>JAMKPZ010001073.1:0-64295 GCA_024699675.1 Amphibolis antarctica
AGCAACACTAATCAAGTATTCATCATTAAAGATAACATATAAGGTGTCAACTTTGTTACCTCTAGCAATTACCATGGCTCATTTGGAAACCTTCCACTTTCCACCTTCATGTGAGATAAACATACTTTGTATCATCTAACTGACTCGTAGAGATCAGATTCTTTGCCAGACCAGGAACATGTCTGACATTCTCTAACTTCCATGTGCCGCCATTGTGGGTTTTGACGTAAGCATCACCAATTCCCACAATATCTATCTCACTGTTGTTTGCCAGGTAGAGTTTCCTTCTTTCTATGAGCCTGTAGTTTCTCAACAGTCCTCTGACATTGGTGGAATGATATGAAGCGCCTGAATGTAGAATTCAAGATTCAACTGAACTGTCTGCAGTACAAGTTAGAGCATCTGCAATTTCTTCACATACTGAATTTGCTGCTCTCCCATCATTGCTCTGCGCCCTTCCTGGTGCCTTGCATTGATTCTTGTAGTGCCCTTTCTAATTATAGTTCTAGCAGGTAATGTACTTCCTGCTCTTGCTTTTTCCTCTGGACTTTGAGTAGTTTCTGCCACCACTTCTCTGTTGACTTCTTCCTCTGCATTCTGCACTTAAGGCTGCTCCTGAAGTGCTTGCTTGTGAGTTGTTTCTTCTCCGAATGTCCTTACTCAAAATCAGGTCTCTGATATCTATTAACTTTAGTTTCTCATGTCCTAGAGAACTACTAACATCAGTTACCACTGTAGACTAACTCTCTGATAGAGAAGATAGCAAAATTAGGGCTTTGACCTCATCATCAAAATTAATCTCAACTGAACTTAATTGAGATATGATGATATTAAATTCATTGATGTGATTTGTCATGCAACCACCTTTTGACATCTTCAGATTGAATAAGCTCCTCATTAGATACACTTTATTTGAAGTAGACGGATTCTCGTACATATCTGAAAGAGCTTTCATCAAATCTACCGTGGTTTTCTTTTTGGCAATGTTGAAAGCAACATTTCTGGCCAATGACAGTCTGACCACACCCAAGGCCTGTCTATCCAACAAATCCCATGTCTTTTGCTCCATTTCTGTAGGTTTTACTCTTAATAGAGGTTCATGCAACTTCCTTTGATAGAGGTAGTCTTCTATCTGCATTTTCCAGTACCCAAAATCATTACCGTCAAACTTCTCAATTTTGAACTTTCCGTCGTCTGTCATTTCTGCTCTTCAGTGACACCACTGTATCACTCCTGCAAAGAAAATCACCTAGTGTTTCCTGATGAAAACAGCACCTCATTGGAAAAGGACCCGACGAGCCTCCCTCGTAACGTGGGACAGCTCTCCTGTGGCAGTGGATGGCTTCCCCTGCAGTCGGGGCGACCCCTTGCAGCGGCGGACGACACTGGCAACGTCAAACGGCACTGAACCTACGGTGTCGGACGACACTTCTGCAGTTCCGGCGTCGGGCGAAACTCCTGGATGTGACGTCAGGCTGTACTCGACAGACGGCCCTGGTGGAAGACTCACTTCTCCACCGCCGACACAGCTTCCGGCTTCACCCTCCTTGCGCACGATGTCGGGCGACCTCTCCTCGAAGACGTGACGCCGAACGAACCTTGCTCGCACCCGCACGATCGCAGTTTTTGTTCACCGCACAGTAAACCCTGTAGTAGTCTTGTAGAAGACCGAATCTCCTTTTCCTTAAAACTTGGCTCTGATACCAGTTTGATGGGATCTAATCAAAGGAAAGCTGGAATTCGAAACTAGGGAAGAAGGCAGAAGATAAGGAGAATCAAGCACAATACTAGGTTTTGCGTGGTTCTGCCGAAGCTTACGTCCACGGGGCGTCTTCTGGTGGTTTCCACTTCTTTATCATACTCTTAGTTATAAGGTTACAACACTTATTTATAATGCATCATTAGGGCACAAATCACCTCAAAGGCTATTAGGCCTAATAGGCCCAATAAGGATACATACACTTGTGAAGATTTAAATAGTCTCCACACTAGGGTAACCCTAACAGATAACCCTGCAGATTTTTTCACCAAAGCTATTCTAGAGAGAAAGTTTGTCCACTGCTTGAACTTGCTCTCCATTTGTGATCGTATCTAGATCAGTTTTGTTCGGTAGGGCAGAATATTCAAGTCAAGGTGGAGATTTGTAAAAATGACTTGAATATATATGTGGTTTTATGTTCTGGAGAAAAAAAAAAAAACTTTTTGGAAGTTGGAAGGATGCGGGAGTTTTCCTGCTCATTCAACTCGTGGATGTTGGAAGGACGCAGGAGTTTTCCCGCTCATTCAACTCGTGGAAGTTGGAAAGATGCGGGAAAACTCCCGCTCATTCAACTTGAGGAAGTTGGAAGGACGCGGGAAGCTTGCAAGCGAACGATCGGAGTTTCTCTGTCGCGATCGTTCATTTGCCCGACCTTTCGTCTGCCTATTCGTTGAAGCTTTGCCATTTATTGGAAGTAAATTCCAGTAATTATTCTAGCCTCCCTTTACTGCCTATAAAAGGAGGAGACAAGGTCGAAGCTAAAGGTACAGAGGAAGGCTTCTGCTTCAGGTTTCCTTGTCAGGGAAATTTTCCACCTTGTTCCTGTTATTGTCAACATCTATATCTCTGCTGTGTTGACTCTGAGAAGGTGTTGTCATCCTGTTGATACTATTGGCAGAAATTTCATACTAAAATTTTCGATTTGTACAAGAGTTATACTCTTGATCTGTTTTGTATCTGTAAGCAAAAGAATAGTGAAACCCATCGGGCTTGCCTGTGGACATAGCCATTTTTGGGTGAACCATGTAATTTTGGGTGTCTGTTCTTCTTCCTTTTCACTCTATTTTCTTGTTTAACTAATCCTCTTTTCCTAATAGTATATATCAATTATACGTGGATATCTTGTTATAAATTGACTCATGGTACCAGACACGTAGTAACCAACTTTAACTAGCTGAATCAACTAGGACCATGTGGATTTATACTCCCTGTTAGGGTCTTGACAAATCTTGATGACAATTCTATTACAAATTTCAGAAAGAAAGACTTACACATGGTCTTTTCAATGTGACTTTTTGGCTACAATGGAGCAATTCTTTTGTTGTGCCAATGGTCACCTTCACTTATATTTATTATTTGAATGTAGATATTATTGAAAAGTGATGATTGTATGGCTAAGTTTTGAACATATTGTTAACATGTCATCTCTCTAGGCACTAATTACATTTGAAATAGTGTGAGTACCAAAATCAAGGTTGAAGCTAGTGAAATTATCTTTTGATGGTTTGACCATCTCCAAAGAAGGCTTTTGGTGCCTTTAAATAAGAGGGAAGTAGTAATTGCTGGTAAATTTGTAAAGGATAGGGGAATATTGAAAAGTTGCTTAGTTAAAAATCATGAAAAATGATTGGAACTACATAATCCAAGTATTCAACTGAGAATTTAATAATAGTTTTAAGTGGAAAAACATAATAACATCAACACATTCCTTGATGTTGATGTTGTTGCCATTTTTCATGATTTTTTTATTGAAATGGATTTTTCTTCTATTATGTTTATCCTTTTCTAGATGGAACGGGACAGCAAAGTAATGCTAGGCCGAAAAGATGCTTGACTTGCAGAGGCACCGGAAGGGTGATGCTTCCTTCTCACATGGATAACCATTCTTGTTTGTTTTCCTTCAATAATTATTTTGGATAAATTGAGGAAATTTATAGGCAAGAAAGTACAAAAATGTAGAAAAGGGTGTTCATTAAATCAAGAATTCAAAATTTCCTAGGATCGAAGCACTTTGGATGGTATGAATACATCATTAATTTATCATATAATACAGAACTTGGGACAACCATTGCTTAAAACATTCTAAACCGTTGTGTTGAAGGAAAAAAGCCCATGGTAGATGCCATGTTAGTGACTCATGCTCTATAACTACATTGATAATAAATTGATTCTTATGCATGTTTTAAATTTACCATTATGAGCCGTCATAAGGTTTATGATGAACAAAGGTAAATTTTAAGTGTGTTTCCACTAGCGCAATACCAACATCTAGTATTTAATTGCCATGTTTCCTTACAAAGTGCACTTGTTTCTAAATTCTAATTAATGTTAAACTAACATAATTTCTTGTTCAGATTTCTTCATTAATTTACTAGGTAAAGTGGGTGTGGGCACAAGTGAGACATTGATACTGCAAAAGATGGAATATTGACATGAAAATACAGCAATCAATACCATGATCCTATTATGTTGTTTGATAACATAAATCATTTCTTTACATGCCATGTATTTCTATTCATCACTAAAATATTGAGAAGTGAGTATGTGAAAAACTGTGGGTATGAGAAGGGCACCCATAGATGGTGAATATACATATGTATTATGAGTTGACCTTATTCACATCAAAGGCATTGTATTTGTATTGGTTTATGAAAGAGATGAGAAAAAATGATGCATTTTATATGGAATGAGTCACACACACACACACACACACACACACACACACACATATAAGGCAATCAATGAGTGGATACCCGTTTATCTAATAAGAGACTTATATGCATATAACATAGTAGTGACATGACTCTAACACTTCCTTTAAATTGGAGCATGTATATTGACCATTCTTAGCATGATGCAAAAGTGTCTTGAAAACAACACTTAAACCTTTTATAAAGATATTGGCTATTTGCACTAAAGATTGCATATATGGAGTGAAGATGAATCCTTACATCACGATGTCTTGAGCAAAATGATAGTCTACCTCTATTCATGGATTGTAGAAATGTTAGTAATAAATGATGACTTTGTTATTACAATGTATCTCCATAAGTACCTTGATAGTAAAGTCAAACTTCATTAGCAAAAACCTAATCTATATCCTCTCATTGTATTTGTTGAAACGAGCATAAAATTCCAAATTTCAAGTTGACTCAATGTTCATATTAAACAAGCTATTTAAGACCTACATAACTTTTCTAAGTAATTATCATGCATAAAATACCAATTAAATATAGATATAGTAGTTACATGCATGAGAAAGGTCTTAAATCATATACAAATAATTGAAAAAAGTTATAATGACATAGTTTTTAAACAATGGAATTATATATCTATATCTATCTATTTATCTATCTATATATATATCTATATATTCCATATTGAATATCTAGGGGTTTTATATGGGTTTTATCCTTGACTCGTATCTTTATTGTCTCCAATAAGTTTAGAATATTTGTGTATGAATTTGTTGTTCCAACTATGCGATGTATTGACTTCATGACATTGGTGTAACATGTGTATGATACTTGACAACCCATTGATGATATTTAGTATTAGACACTTGGTTAAAATATCTTATCCATGGTAAATGATGGTATATGTTGATGTTAAATTCATTGTGTAGGAGTGAGGTCTATTTATTTCTCTTTAATGATATCAATGCTTATAACTATATTGACTTGATTCATAAAGCTTGACTTGTATGATGATGAAGGATTTGTCTATACACTATTAGAGCAATAATCAGAAAGTTCGTGTGATCCTTTATATGAAGTATAAGGATTACCATAGTGAGGTTGAGGATATAATTTAAAATCAATGATTTGTACACTTCCATGGATTTGTGATAAAAATGAACTTAATTTTTTTTGTTGATTCTTGTTGTGTATCATCATTAAGTCTTGACCTTGTATAATGGTATGACTATAAGTCATAATCATGTGTACAAGAGGGCATGACTCCATGATCTTCATCTTAAGTAGCATAATTGAAAAGCTCCTCTTGTTTGTGTGAGTGACCTTTTACTTTGAGATTTAGTAATGTTATCACTACTATCACTACCATCATTTCTATTATCATTTAGAGAGACAATGTAGGATCATTATTTGAGTTTAACTTAGGGTGAAGTTTGGACTTTTGCCAAAACTACAAAACTATTAAAAGGACATGTATTTTTCAACATTTATATCTAACTGTTCATATGGTTTTCTACCCTCATCAGCAATAGGTTCACCATTATTTGTCATCCAATCTACAATGACATCCATGTTAGAATTTATGTAGATAGAGGTAGAATCAATTGGATCTAACTTATCATATCTTCATTAATATGCTTCATATCAAGCCTTATGTTGTAGTGGATAAAGATTGAGTTATTCAACTTTTGTACTCTTAATTTGTTCCTCTGCTTTGTATGGATTAAAGTAAATGTGCTTTAGCTTTTTCACAACCAAAAGTAGTGGTAGTTTGAGAAAGTTGTTTGATTGCAATCTTTCTCAAATTAGTAGCATTTGTGTCATGGATGACCCACCATTTGATTATAATAAGTATTAGGAGTGGATAATAGTAATTTAGTATTAATATTAAAAATTCACAATATTTGAAATCATAAATAGAAATTTATAATAATTGCTAATAGTAAGTACTTACTAGGAGTCCGTCTTAATGGCATGAATGGTTCTTAGGTGTTGAAAAACCCCCCAAACAATCTTTAAATTTTTTTCTCACCTAAGTATTAATATCTAGCTCGATTTTATGAATAACAAATTTTAATGAATTGATTAAATCAATATAACTAATGATCCCTTTTCCATATGTGGGAACCATGGGTTCAAATAAAATCTTACATATTAAATTATGAAGTAAAAGACGATTTGTATATATTAGTATTAAAAATATTTAAAATAAATTGATGATTATACATATATTTAAAATCAGCTTCATGTAATGTTTGTAGAAGCATCTCAAACCACTTTTCATTAATATGTTGAGGTATGTCTGTGTTTATATCGTATTGAGTCACATGTTGGCTCTCTTATTAAATTCATAGTTTCATATAAGAAACCCATTGTGAGTTTCTTATTGCCATTAATTAATCTTAAAGCTTTAGAAACAAGTTTGATAATGATAATACATTTGGCATTCTCTTAAAAGGTATAATCATTTACCATAGACATCACTTTGTTACCGATTGGACTATCACTTTCAAAATGCCTATACTATAACTTAAAGTTGAACATGTGTTTGTGTCTTGCTTTTTGTCAAGTGTAAACTGAAATACCATGTATTTGGTGGCAAAGCAAGTACCTTTAAGATGAGTTAAGTCACTATCACATATTTTTGATGACATCATATATGAAAATAGGAAAGATTGATTATATATATAGTTGGCGACAAGTTATGCTGATTTTATGTCTTCAGTATTAGTTGCTTGGAGCTGTGATCATGTGAAACACATTTTAATTGTAAAATGGTAACAACATGAATGTCAAATAAATGCTAAAACATTGGTATGAAACTTCAAGACATGCTAAAGTAATTAAATTTAATCTTTAGACACTTAAGATATTACAACTACCATTGAAACTGTGTTGGAATACAAGAAATTGGATGAAATAGGAATTTTAAATTTGAAGAATTCATTATAATAACATTATTGAGAAACAGTAAAAAAACTGAAAAAGCATATTCATAAAATTTGTATGTTAGTTCTCTAGATATAATGGAATTTATTTGTTTTAAACTTATTAAATCTAATGATAATTGGTAGTTGCATTGAATTTAGTTAGGTTTTAGTAGATTTAAGTATAAAAAATAAAGAGTATATTTATGTAAAGAGAATTTATAAGAAAGTGAATTTAAAGTTATTGGGAAGAATTGTGAAGTACAAGAAAATGGTTTCCTATGGACCAATATTATTGGTACTTGTCCCTATCTAGGAATTTGAAGGAAGCCAAAATCCAAGTATTTATACATATTTGGGATTTCAAAGAAAAATAAATAGTTTTGTCTCAATGTTTAATTCATTGATAAAAATAATATTTGTTAAAATAGTCTTACATTTGATAAATGTAAGAAATGAACTAATTGTAATATATGAAATACTCTTTCACTCATTATCAATTTATTTTGAGATGAAATTTTAACATAATATCAAAGCTAATTCATGTACATCTTCTTGTGGACACTTGTAAATATAAAAATAAGTTATAAGTGAAGGAGTGTTAGAATAGTTTTACATTAGTAAATGTAGAGAATGAATTGAGCCTAATATATGAAGAATCTTTCTGTTCATTGTTAATTAGTTTTGAGATAAAATTTCAACATAGTATTAGAGTTAATTCCTACATATTTACTCGTAGATACTTGTAGATATAAAAATAAGTTGCAAGTAAGGGGGGAGTGTTAAAATAGTCCCACATTGATAAATGTTGGGAATGATTTGAGCCTAATATATGAAAAACTATTATACTCATAACTATTGGTGTTGAAATGGAATTTCAACAATATTTTATTTTAATATTACAATATTATAATTGAATTGATGTTCCATCCTTAAGCAAAGTGCTGTTATTGTTGTTTATTTTATTTTTGCAATATGCTGAAGTCATTGATTTGTAGATTTTGACGAGCACTTAGATTTGTTCTCTAATAATTGTGCTTTAGGTTACGGTTTTCCCATTCTCATCCAAGTGCAATTCATGTGGTGGATATGGACAAATTTTTGAGGTTTGCACCTATAATTCTGGAACATTTAATTCTTTTGATATTGGTAGTATTTCTACACATGTTCAAACCTTTAACCTCTTCTTATACAATGAAGTGGAAGACCAACTGTATTATTTTGTTCTTGGTATTTTCTTGTTTCTCTACATGCATCAATAATTGCATACTTTATTTGCAGGATTATTGTTCAACATGCAGAGGATCTGGAGTTCTTGAAGGAAGCAAAGATGTTGATGTTTCCATACCTGCAGGTGACTAAATTTTCATTCTTTATGTTAGTTCTATCTTTTGTTGCACCTTATCTTAGTTAATGGAAGCAGTTTAAATTTTAATAATATAAACTGACTATTTATCCTGTTTCATAGGTAAGCATGCATATTCATTTACTTATTTTCATTTCCCATGTCACCAAAAGGATTGGTTTTTAATGTTGTAAAAACATTACAATAAATGACTGAAAAAAAGTCATTACAAATGATTTAAAATTCAATTTACATTTTGATAAAATACAAGTTACAATTGAATATAATCTAAGTTTTAGTTCGATAGATTTTAGATTATATTTTAATAGAAATCAAGTTATGTTTTAATATATATTAAGTTATGTTTCAATAGATACATAGAACAAAAATTAATAAAATTATGCATTGTACAAGGGAATTTCTATAATCTCCATAATTAAAAATTCCATCAATTATAAGATTTTAGAATAAATTATAATTTTCTATTTTTATAATATAGTTAATATCTTTTAAAAAAATCTCACATGTATTAATTAAAAAATAGAAAATAAAGTTTGTGAGAATAAAGTAGAAGATGAATATTATAAGCAAGCATAATTTTTTTAAAAAATTTAAAAATATCATAATTTTTTTATTCTTTTAATCCTTCCACCATTTTTATGTAATAATTTTTTTTTTCCTTCTCTCTTTCCTTCTTTTTTCTTAAATTTTTCTAATTTTTTTATTTTTTAATATTTCCACCATTTTTTATTCATAAGAAAACATATTTTCAAAAAAAAATAAAAATATCAGAATTTTTTTGACTTTTTAATATTTCTACTATTTTTTAAACGCAAATTTTATGAAATACTTTGTATTTTTTATTCTTTTTTTTTTTTTTTTTCTCTCTTTCTCTCTTTCTCTCTTTCTTCACCTTTTCTTTTTTACCTTCTTTTCCTTTAATGTGCTCGTCACCCTCCCACCTTTGTCTTCCAACGAAAGATTCCTCCCCCTTCCCTTGAAAACCCTAATGGATTCTTGTGAATGACAATGATGGAAGCAACTTTTAGCGAAACTTTTGTTAGTCGGCTAACATGTTGATGATCAGTGGAGGTTACAGTGAAGAAAAAGAAATAGGACTATGGGAGAACACATC
This sequence comes from Amphibolis antarctica, assembly GCA_024699675.1. Classification (NCBI taxonomy): domain Eukaryota; kingdom Viridiplantae; phylum Streptophyta; class Magnoliopsida; order Alismatales; family Cymodoceaceae; genus Amphibolis; species Amphibolis antarctica. Next base: position 9,863 of record JAMKPZ010001073.1, read on the forward strand.
ATTGGACTGATTGATCTTTTCAAAAGATTGATCAATTTGATTTCTGAAAAACCAAAAACTTCATTGAATCAAATGCTTCATTGATCCAGCATTGATCCTAGACAATGAATCATTTGATCCAAGGTATTTTTGTCAATACTTAGAGTTTTGGGATTGACATGTTGAAAAGCCAAGTTGGATTGGTAATGGGATTGATTGTCCCAGGTAGTCTACATATTTTGAAACCTGAATGGCATGGGACCTTGGGTTTTATTCTGCACGGTCTTCACTAGCCTAGGGTAGTGGCTAGAATCAATCCTGGGAAAATATTGCACAGACAAAAGTGTTAATCTGCAACATGCTTGTCTGATGAGAATGCGATCCAACCTCCTATAAATTGGTTTGGTTCAAGCTTAATTGTTCCACCAAGAAAGGATATTACCTGAATTAATGGCTTCCTGCAACCTTATAGAGTGGATGAGCTTGTTAAATTCATCCACCTCAAGTTGATCTAAACCATTCATGCTGAGATTTTCCACTTCCCTTCAAATTGTATTAAAGTCCCCACCCATCAGTCAGGGCCTTTCAGCAAGAAAGTTACTAAGATTGCTCATCTCCTGCCAAAGAACTCTTCTATTGAATCTCTTTGTGGCTGCATAGACTCTCTAAAAGACAAAATTCTGACCTCCAGTAAAATCCGCAGAAAAAGAAGACATCTGTTTTCTTTCACCACTGCACTGAACTTTGGTGTGGACTGTCCAAGATGGCCATATTTTACCCAAAACATTATTGTATAAACATTGCTGCATACCAATCTTCTGCCCAATGTCCTGGATCAACCAAAAGCTGAGTAACAGCTCAAGGAGAGCAACAAGCTGTAAATGTTCTTTTTGGATGATATTTCTCAAAAAATTGATGCTTTCCTATTTCCATGGCCCCTACGATTCCAAATTAGTAGGTTCTATATGTTGATTAAAAAAATCAAAATAAGGACACAATCAGGATTGTTGGCTAGAAGAGGGTTCTGAATAGAATTTATGACACCAATTGCTTCCCCTACCTGATGGATGGTGGCATCACCTCCATCATCCTTCTTGTTGAAGTTGCATAGATTGTAGGATTTACTTGAGCTCTAAAGGTGCCTTTCTCTTTGTCTTCATCTCTCTCTTTGATTTATGCAAATCACATAACTGATGCAAATCAGGATGCTTGTTCCAGTCAATGTGATCATACCATTCTTCTTCACTATCTGATCCTTAATTTCATCTGACTGATCCAGATCAAAATGGTGACCAGTTGAACTGCCTATGGTTCTGCTTAACTCCACAACAGCTTCATCCTCTCCCGAGTTTGAGCTTTGCACGTGAATCTCCTCATTTGTGTTCTTCATGACATTTCTAGAGCATCTCGTCTTTTGCATAGCCCTCTTCCCCATTCCATGTTTAGCTGCACCAGTGGGTTTCAAGCGTCTCCCTGCATTATCCTGCTCAATGGATTGAGTCAAGCAGTGAAGAAACTTGTTCCTATGATATGGGTATCTCTGCCCTGTAACCCATGGTGGCTCAACATCTACAACTCCACCCTTCACATTTGGAACTTCTAGCTCTCTAGCATCACCATTGGTGAAGCCAATCAGCTCTTGGTTGATCGCATTGGTAAGTCCCCCCTCCAAGGAGTATCAAACCCATTTCGTGCATTGGAATCTGGTCATCTGTAATTTGTTTAGCTAAGACTCCTTCCTGCTGGTTCAATTGAATCCCCCATTAAATAAAAAAAAAATTGAATCCCCTGTTTTGACCTTCCTTTATTGAAGCTGTAACTCCCCTTTGAATGGCCTTTATTCCTCCTTTTCAAATGTACTCCAACCCACCTCTGTTCTGTCTCTACCTCTGATCAAACCACTGAACTGCCCTGCCCTTATTCGCAAATTCTGTCCTGTTCTATTTGTTTTTCCTGTCATTTTGAGTAAATTCATGGTGCTCCAGTCTCTGCTTTCTACATTGCCATATTTTTGGACCAGTCTAGAGCTTTAACCAGTAGCATTCATGGAAACCATATTCAAGTCCATCTTTCTGTTTTCATCGACACATCATACTAGTATGGCCAATCATCAAGCAATTGGAACAATAGTGAGGTTCCTTCCCCCCATGTTCCACTTTTTGCATGAAAATCTCTTCATTTCTTTTTTTTTTGGACCTCCGTTACAAGTGGCTTGGACATGGATGTCCCCATGAGAGCAAAGGGATCTTCCCAACATTTCTACAATCTGTTCAATGGCCACTAATTAGACTAAATCTGGAATTAGTGAAGGGTGTTTAAGAGAATCCATCTTTCGTAGGGTCAGATGAATGCCCTAAGGAAGAATTGATTGGAAATGGGAAGGAATAGCTTTAGTTTGCAGGTCCTGATGTGCTTGCCGTTAGTCTTTTATTTTTGTTATCTTTAGTTTATTTCATTTGACTTAAGTTTGCATCTTTCATATTCATCTAATGTGTGGGTTGCTAGTTTCTTGTAATATGATGCCTTGGGCTTTCTTTTGAAATATTTTTCTTCTTGCTCTTTGCTGGAAAATATCTTTTTGATTTTTAAATTTGTTTAACTTTTTTTTCAGTCATATTTTAGAGTCACATTTCAGATTATGTTTTTAGCATTCTGCAATAATACATATTCTTAATGCATGCATTTTACCTGTTGTTTTTTCCCTTGTATTATAAGAGTAACATATGGAATGCATGTGAATGTGAAATGCATTGTGCATTATGCATGTTAGGCATATGGTAAGGAATGTTGCATCTTTAGAGTTCAGCAAGCCACTAAATGAGGAATTATGATGATTTGTGTAAATAATTCAATGTAATAAATCGAAATTGATTATGATGGTAATAGATCAAATGCATTAAGATGATTCAACTTTTAGTATTTTTATGTGTGCTGTTCCAGGTGCTGATTCTGGTGATGTTATTCATGTTGCCAAAGCTGGTAATAGTGGTGGCCAAGGTGTTCAGCCTGGTGATTTACACATTAAGCTGCATGTATACACCTCTTCTTTTTCTGACATCTTTGTTCTTTCTGTGCCAACACAGTGAATTAGCTTGTAACTTTCATCTCCTATAAGTTAGTTTGTGTTAGGGTTTTTATGCTAGGCACATTGATATGTCCTTTATGATAAAAATATCCTTTCCTTAAATCAACCTATAACATTGACACTTTGCAAATTGCCAAATTACTAACCTTACATTAAAAAAATACATCTATTGAAGACGAAAAATATAAAAATGTCAAGTAATCATAGTAAATGTACTGCAGGACTGTAAAAAGGGGAAAAAATTCACAACAGAACAAAAATTAAAAAATGGTAGTGACATTTGGGCTTCATGGATAACTCTCCTATATAATTTACCGTTAATTTTTGTATTATCAAAACTAATTGAAAAAGGTTTTCCTAACACTACCTATTGTCTACTTTGTATTGGGGTCATGTACTAAGCACCTCAACAATTTTGGGTTTTGCACCACTTTTGTCCTACTAAACAGGTTTCTCAAGACCCTATTTTCTCAAGAGACAGTGCTGACATTTATGTAGACGTTCATATTAGCTTCACACAGGTAAAATTTGGACCCTTTTCAAATTGGTATAATAAGTTCTCTGCTTCATTCAGTATATTTTGCATACGAATTTTCTTTAAATTTGTTAAATTTTTTTTATTTTAGATTTGAAGTTTGGATTCAGACAAATTTATTTTATTTTGTTTTACTTGTTTGTGAAGTTTATTAAGTGGCTTATTAAATCCTCTTTCCAAACATTTTTAGCTCCCTCTTTCCTAGATCTTTCTGTTTTGAAAACCTTCTGTTAATCTCATATTTTGATATTTTTTGTTGTTGTGCCATGATTTTCTAAATTTTTAATGTTATATTTTTATCCATGTATATGGAGTAGAAATTATATATATAGTGATATTTTTAATCCTTTTTTAACTTTTTTAGGCTATTCTTGGTGGTAAGATTGAAGTTCCAACTTTAACTGGAATGAAGCAGTTGGAGGTATATTGTCCCATTTCTCCGTAGCAATCAACTTTGTAGTATTTCTCATATCTGATAGAATTGTAGCTAGAAGTAATTTTTATTAAAATGGTAATAAGAAATGTATAGCCTATAGGAGAAAAAATGGTATATATTATTGAAATGCCTATTAATTTGTGTAGTGTCTCCAATTGAGATCCATGGTTGCATACAATAGATAAGATGATGTAATTTATGGTTTGATGCCATTATATGACCATAAAGGGATTTGATGTCAATCTCTTATTTTCTTTTATTTCTTAACATGGTATTAGAGTTTAGGTTTTAAAAGTCCAAGACAGAAAAAAATCCTAGGTGAGGTGGAGGAACCTTTCCTCCCAACCACAACAATCTACTTCCTCTCTTCCATTAAGCAACTTCTCCATCTCTTTTGCCTATAAATCCCTTTCCTCTTCCCTCGTTCCTCACTATCACTCTCTTTAGATGTGGCTCTCCCAACAATAACATTTTGTTGCCCCTCCTCTACATCCCTATCACAAGTCAAGCATGATCCACTTGATGACAACAATGATTGAGATACAAGTCTTTCATCACCTCTTTCCTTTGGGTGATAGTGCTCTCTTTGTTCTATGTGCCACTATTTATGAGCTTTGATGCAACAAAGATCTATTAGGAGTGAATTGGGATGATCTAGGGTTTCTCACACTACTTTCTCTTGTTAACACCAACACCAGTGGACCTTTTGTCACACATCTTTACCTAATGAGTCTTTTCTATAACTACATTTTCCGTAGCCTCTCTATTCGTTGATGCAACTTATTCGGGTTGCACTCTTTGGTGTCAAGGTTTGTAAGCAAGTCTTTTCACCTCTAAGTACTAACAACCTCTCTCGTTGTTTTATCTCACGTAGATGACCTCCTACTATTTCGACTCACATGGGCAACCTCTTTAAAGTGGATCTTCCCTTGTCACACAACTCCCATAGTATTCTTTCTTGATTTTTTCCATACGTGGTGAATGCAGTTCTTCTTTGACTGTCTAGGTACTTGTAGGCGACTCTCTTGTTGTTCTCTTCTTTTTGTAGTTTCTCTATCCCGTTTTGCTCATCGAACCCATTAGGGTTACAGATGACAATTGAAAGAGGAGAAAGATAAACAGATGAAGAAGGAGATGACATGTGTTGTAAGCATTCATAAAAAATAACGGTTCTCTTATAAAAAAAGTGATTAAATTTTTAATTATGTTGTTTTTATGTCTTTTAAAATTGTAATAAGTTGGATGCTCCAACTTAAGGAAGAGATTTAGAGTAAATGATGTATCAAGTATTTAATGTGTGTGCATTCGAAATTATAGATGGAAGTCTATAACTTTGGATTCCTTAGATTTTGATGACTAACTATTGACTTACTTACTTAACTAAAGGAGGTCAAGGGTTTTAGAGTCACCACCTAATTTTTATATTTAAAATTAGGAAAACAAAAACATGAAATCGAAACTTGTGGCAAGCCTCATGAACTATTCGGTCAAGGTCAAAAATTAGGGCTTTAACCAAGATCAGGTAAGGACTTAGGGTACTCGTAAGGGAAGGTGTTAGGCATCCTTATGTGTCAAATAAAAATTGGCTTTCATTATTTTCCATGTAGATATGCCTCAGGAAATATTATGTTAATTGTTTGATTTAAGTAAAATAAACTGTAAATGGGTTGGATGTTGGATCATTGGCTTGAAAAGTCTAAAACAAGGTTGTTAATGTTGATAAAAGTGAAAGGGGATGTTGAAATGAAGGCTTACTTCTTGTAAATTTTACTATAAATCATGTTAAAGCAACCTGTGACCGAAGAGCTGAAGAGAAAACCCTCATGAGGGGCCAATGAATGAAGGATGCCAAGAGGGGACAAATAGGAGCTTTTTTCTTTCTTCCCTTCCTCTTCTCTCTTGCTAGTAGGGGAGTAACTTTCATTATGCATTGTTAGAATTGTGATGTTGAAAATACAAATGAAGAAGCTGCTGTTAAAGGATTAGGTGAACTAAAGCGTGGGTAATTTAAAGTTGGAAAACTTAATATTAAAAGATTGTATAACCTAATTTAAGCTGGGAAACTTAATATTAAACTTGGTTAAAGACTGAAATAAGGTTGGGCAAATCAATGTTAGGCTGGGATTATTTGGTGAAAATTAAAGAAAATGAACAGTAAAAACTGGGTAAAATGCTACAGTAAAATTGGGTAACCGGTAAAAGAATCAGGTTAACTGATAAAAATACACCCTATTGCTACAGTAAAATTCCGGGTAAGCTTGTTTAAAATTGGGTAACTCGATGGAAAACTGCAATAATGCGTAGTGAAATATCAGGTAAAAGGTAGTGTAAATGCAAATGCAATACAATGGCTAGTGAGGACTACTGAAATAAATGCAACAAGTAAAAACGTTTTTAAGATGCTAATAAACATGACATATGATAAAAAGGTGTTGGTTAAAATGCATTACATATCAAAACAATAAACTATATGTTGCATGTACTGTAGAACTGATGAAATAAGTGAAATAGAAGATGATGCATGATAAAATATGTTAAAGCCTTAAAACTTCATGATGAACAGAATAGTAAAAATTGTTGGACAGTAAAATGCATTTCAGGTCAGGACAGTGAAACTGCATGATGAGCAAGCTGAAAAATCAATGGATCCCAGGGGATTCTTGCAACTAGGAGTATAATAGCAAAGCTGCATGATGGATTGAAGTAAATAAAGATGGCTGAAGCAAGTAAAAATATAATGCAAGTGCAGTAAAAGTCAACTATATGTAAAGGCAATAAAATTGCTTAACTAAATTGCCTGATTGATGGATGGCTAGATGGATGAGAAAGTGAAGATGTTGATGAAGATAAAAATGTTGATGAAAATAAAGTTCCGTAGTAGATAAGGATAAGTAAAAATTCCATTGAAAATAAAACTGTTGATGAAAGTAAAACTGCATGCTTGATGACATTGTAAGAAAAGGAAATAAAACTGGGTGACTGATGAAACTCTGTATATGTTGATGACATAAAATGTGATGGAAATAAAACTGTAAATAAAAGATTTTAAAGGAGTTTTAGGACTTAGTGCATTTCATAAAAAGCTGCATGATGGATGAAAGCAAATAAAGCAAGTGCTGTAATTAGAACTGAAATGCAAATGTGATGGAAGTCAACTGCATAAAAAAGAAAGTGAGAATTGCTTGATGATCAAACCGTAAAATTGATAAAACTACATGAATGATGATGAAATCACTGATAATAAAACTGCTGCCAATGTGACTGTTGAAAATGAAGATGCCGAAAGTGAAACTGCTATAAGGGTTGATGAGATACAATGCTGAAAACATAGATAAAATGACTGTTGGGAATACTAATGAAATGACCCTATTGAAAACACTGTTAAAATGATATGCTAAGGATATCGATAAAATAAAACTGCCAGTAATGTTGCTAAAATGCAATTGCTGCTGGAAATGTTAATAAAACAGACCGTAGAAGATGCTAATGAAATAAAACTGCTAAAAATGTTGATAAAATAAAAACACTGCTGAAAGTGTTGATAAAATAAAATAAAGCTGTTGAAAATATGCAATAAATGTGATGCTGATGAGATGCAAACAGTTAAGCCATCGGAATCCAGTTAGGGACAACGGGATGGTTGATGGGAAAATACAATGCTGATGACCTAAAAATGCGATGCTGATGGAAAACCATCAATGGATGATTTTTTCTGAATTTTCTAGAAATAAACGTATTTTCCAGAATGTTGAGAATATGATGTGTATGATAATTAACCCTTAACAATGTGTAATATGATGTGTATGATAATTAACCCTTAACAATGTGTAAGGGGTGCCGAGACATGATTTGGAATGTAACCTAAGGTGATGCAAATGTAAATTAAGTAAAAATAATATGCTAACAATATGAGGCTAAAAATGCATGTAGAAATGGGATGCTGATGGTGTGCAATTAAGGATCTGTAGAAACCGAATGCCAACAGTATGAAAATAGGGACTTGAGTAAAAATGAGGTGCCAACATTTAGTCTTACATCAGTTAAACTTATTTGTATTTGTTGTGTAGTCTCTTTATAAAGAGACCTTATCCTTGTTAACGAATCAATTCAATTTCTTCCTTTCTTTTATTTCTTAATATTTTTGGGTATAAAATTTGAATAAATTTGAAGAGGATTATTTCTCACTCAAGGGAAATACATGCTTAATCTTTTACAGGAAATAAGGCTTATGGGGTGTATGTTAGAACTTATTCCTATCAAGTAAAATGCACAATTTTGGATTTAATTGTTTGAATTACTTGTAAAGGAGGATAGTTACAAGCGGTTAATTGGAAAACTCATCTATGTTACAATTATTCATTCAAACATTTCATGTCCAGTAAGACTACTCATTCAATTTATGCATAAGTCCATTGGAGAGGTTCACCCTATGTTCGTGCTTATGTTAAAGGCACATTGGGTAGGGGATTGATTTATATTGACCATGGATACATTGGTTGAGTTCTCAAACTTGAGTTTTGCTAATGATTGTGCTAATAGAAAACACACTTTTAGATATCTCACTTATGTTGAATTAATAAGTATAAGAGTTTAGAGTCAATTATAAATTTTTATTTCTAGAATATAGTTAATATCTTTTAAAAAATCTCACTTGAATTAATTAAAAAATTGAAAATAAAGCTTGTGAGAATAAAGTAGAAAAAGAATGTTATTCATAAGCAAACATAATTTAAAAAAAATATAAAACATACGAAGATTTTTTATTTTTTTTATACATCCACAATTTTTATGTAATATTTTTTTAATATATCCACCATTTTTGATAAGAAAACATGTCTTTTCTGAAAAATTTTAAAAAATCTGAATTATTGTATTTTTTAATATTTTTACTATTTTTAAAAATAAGTTTTATGTAATATTTTTAGTTTTTCTTCTCTATTCGTTTTTTTATTTTTATTTTTTTCTTTATTTCTTCACCTTTTCTTTCTTTCTTTTGTTTTTCTTTTCCTTTCCTCTTTTCTTTCTTTTCCTCTCATGTGCTTGTTGACCTCCTACCTTTGTGTTCTTCCTAAAGTGTCTTCCGTTGAAATCCTTAATGGGTTGTCGTAAATTTAAGTAGCGAAAGAAGCTTTCAGTGGTCAAGAGATACTTTGGTGATTTGTGGAGGTTGTAATAAAGGTGGAGAAGTAGGAAACAGAAGAACTCATTACTAAATTGAGTGATCCTTTCAATGAATTGATTGATCTTATTGAGAATTCACCTCTACAAGTTTTGATGATGTCAAATATGAAAACATGAAGTCATGAAGATTGGAAGTAAAGATATGAAGTCAAGTCAAATGCAAGAATCTAAGACAAAAACTCAAGAGAAAGTTAAGGCGAGACGACTAAAGAATGAAGCCATAAAGGATGAGAATCATGAGGTGATGAAGACATGAAAGCACAATGTACTTCAATATTTAAGGATGAAGAGAATAAAGAAAAGTCACAAGGGAAGTCATTACAAGAAATGTTTGAATATTAGTATAAGTCACACACTTAGAACTTAAGACCATACCTAATAATATCATAAACAGAAAAAAACGGTATAATGAAATTAAAATTCATTATAATGATTTTGGCAGTTTGAAACAGGACTTTTCAGAACATGAAACGGTTATCTGTTTTATTATTTGTTTATTTCTATAATGTTCACTTAGGAAGAATTTCACTCTAGGAAATTGTGGATATCTGTTTTTGGAAAAATGGAATTTCAAATTTCTGAACATAGAATTTCGGTTAACCTATTTTTAGAGATTTGGAACTTAGATTATCCATTCTCAATTTAAGTTTCAACCTACCTAGAAACAGTATTCCAAAATCAATTTTGGATATTTGTTTTGCCTCCAAAACTTTTCGGACTATCATTCGGTATTCCGAATCCCTTATCCGAACCTAGAAAAATATGACTGTTAGAAAACCATTATACCAATTTTCTGAAAAATCGTTATAATGAATTAACTGGTCAAACTAGTCGTTTAAGCATGTTTATCCTATAAATATCACCTTGTTTAGAGTCCCTGACAACCCAATCTTTGAACACAAATTCTTGGATGTTAAGACATTTCATACAAGAGATTTTGGTGCTCATTGATTGATCTTTGTGGCTTTGCAAGTGTTTAAACTTCTTTCTTCCTTATTCTCACAATAGCACTGTAAGAACACGAATTGTCTTTTTGATTTGGGTTCTTTAGCTTTGATTTTCGTTGGTTTGTTGAGTTTCCATCTCAAAACTCAAGTGGGAAGGTTGGTTAAAGGATTCTACCTCAAACCTGAAATTCTTGGGTTGGTTGAACTATTCGACCTTAAATACTTGGGTTGGTTGAAGTATTCGACTTTAAACACTTGGGTTGGTGAAAGTGTTCCATTATAAACACTTGGGAGTACGTAGGTTGGTTGAAGAGTGCAACCTTAAACCCTTGTTGTTGTTGGTGATTTGGTATGCAATCATAAACACCATTTTTAATTGTATTTGAACATAGTGAATTAGATTAGGCTCAAACAAGTTTGCTTGGGAGTAGACGTAGTCATTTGGTGAACCACTTAAAACATAGTGAATTAGATTAGGCTCAAACAGGTTTGTACAATTTTTGTTTATACGGTTCGAACAAATTTTCGATTCAATTTTAAGACACTATTCACCCCTCCTCTAGCATCTGATTCGAACTTTCAGATTTGACTTCCAACAAACCAAAACCTTTATTGGATCAAACAATTCGTTGATCTAGTGTTGATCCCAAACGACGAATTGTTTGATCTAAGGTATTTTCAATAATACATAGGGTTTTGGGATTGATGTTTTGAAAAACTAAGTCGAATAGGTGATATTTCAGCAATTTTGATCGATTTTTCAATCATTGGTTATACTACTTTGAACTAAAGATAGTGAACCTCAAATTTAAGTTGAAACCATTGGTTATGAGACAAGGCATTATTGCATATTTTTTATCTTTATCAATGTTTCTTTAGACATAATTTGTAATTAAAAATTTAATTATTATTTTATAATGAAGCATCATGTATTTCACAATTATAAATATATTGTAATTAATTTTTTAGTTTTCTTGCAACTTATGTTTACCTTATTGAAAATCTCATAACACATATATCATATGTACATTAAAAAATAGTCATCTATTTTTGTGTGAAGTGTTTGTTTCATTTGAATAAATACTTGCACTCATTTGTATCATTTGATTTGAAAGTTATAGGCATTCATATCTATGTCCATGTCATTTCTTAGTTGTATTCATACTAAGGCACATAGCTTTGGAAGTTGGAACACCAATACCTTGTTGGGTTTGTGGTGTAGAGCCTGACTCGATGGAGAGGGAGGTGGCAGCCAGTGGACATAGGCGGCAATCGGTAGATAAGAGGTGATAATTGGAACTTGTGGCCGGCTAGAATGTTGCAGCTAGAATAGGCTGTGGAGCTTGACTTGATGAAGGTAGAGTTAGGTAGAAGTTGGGGTTGCAAGTGGCAACCAGTAGATGAGAGGTAGCAACCAGCACCTGCAGCCGGCTAGAATGCTATGGACAGGAAGAGGCCGTGGAGGTTTGGCCAGATGTTTGGCAGTTGGTGGGAGATCAGCAGTCGGTTGGGGAACCGAACGTGGCTTGTGGAGGACGAGCGTGGACATGAAGTCCGTAGTGTTATGGTAGGCCATAAACTAAAGTTCGTAGTGTTATAGCTGGCCGTAAACTAAAGGTTGTAGTGTTACGGCGGGCCGTAGACTAAAGGCCGTAGAGTTACAGCTAGTAGTAGAGGCATGGAGTGGCTGGAGGACTGGCCGTCAGAGGGATCCAGCCGGTTGTTGGATCAAAGACTAGTCATGTCAGATCTATTGATGATGGATCTAGATCGACGGCTGGGATTGCATGTCCTTTAGGGTTTGATGTGGTGCTTTATAAATAGAGCATGTTGTAACCCTATGAAGGGCAATGGCGAGAGTGGTGTGACGGCTGCGTGCGTGAAAAGAGAGACGATGCCCGTCCTGAGAGAGGTTACATGTGTGAGAGAGGGAGTTGTAGTGACTGTAAGTCGTCACTTGTATACATTGGAAGCTAGAGAGCTGAAGCAATAGGATTCCCACCACTGTTCTATGGAGTAGGTAAGTTTCCGAACCACGTAAAAACCCTGTGTTATGCGTGCGTTTCCTTTCTTTTTCTCCATTCCACCACGTCGGAGAGGATGAGTGCATGAGCGAGCGAACGACAGGATCTTAACAATTGGTATCAGAGGGAAGGTTGGAGGAGGTTCGGCTTTGTGTAGCTATGGTGAAGAAGCCGACGTCCGTTTAGAGCAGGTTGGCATTTGGGTGGTTAGAGCAGAATCTAGAGAAGTTTGCCGCTAGGAGTAGGTGGGCGTCCAGAGGAGGTGATGTCTAACAGGGAGGGTGGCAACCGGTTGTACAGACCGGTAGTCAGGTAGAATCACGTGGATGGGAGTCATGGGCAAGAACAAGTTCATGGTGAAGAAATTTGATGGAAAGAATTTTGGATTCTAGAAGGTACAGGTTGAGGATAACCTTCATATGAGGGAGCTGAATGCACCGTTGACAAAGGTAAAACCCGAGAAGATGAGCCAGGAAGAGTGGAAGCGATTGGATAGGAAGGCATTGAGAGTAGTCAAGTTGCTGTTGACAAAGAATGTTGCATTCAATGTCATCAAGGAGAGAACAACTGATATGATGAAAGCATTGTCCAACATGTATGAGAAGCCGTCGACGTTGAACAAAGTGTTTTTGATGAGATGGCTATTCAACCTGAAGATGGCCAAAGGGAAACCTATCACTATGCACATCAACGAGTTCAACACGTTGACCTCCCAGTTGGGCTCAGTGGAGATCTCCTTCGATGAGGAGATTAAGGCGCTTATTTTGTTGTCGTTGTTGTTGAAAAGTTGGTTTATGGTTGTAATAGGAGTTAGTAACTCTCTAGGACACGAGAAGTTTCAATTGGATGATGTTCGAGATTTGATCCTAAATGAGGATGTTCGTCGGAGGAGCAATGTAGAGGGAGAGGGTTTTGGAATAGCCCTTCATGTTGAGGCCGAAAGTCAACAACAAAGTCGACGGAATGGAGGTGCTGGGTTGACCAGGATGGTGGTGGAACGAGATGAAGTCTAAAGGATGCTGAGTGTTGGAACTGTGGCCGGAAGGGTCACCTGAGCAGAAGTTGTGAAGCCCTAAGGATGGACAGGGGGAAAACACATGAAGAGGGATTTGTCAACGTAGTCGATGAGGAGTTATGGGACGATGCCCTGATCTGTAGTTTGGAGTGTCTGGCTTTCGCTTAGGTTATGGACTTGGGCGTATCCTTCCATTCCACCCATGAGAAGGGGTTGTTGTATGGGTATGTCGCAACCTAGAAGAAGAAAGTCCACCTTGCAGACGGGAGGAACCTAGATGTGCTTGGCAAGGGTTCCATGAAAATTTTGACTGATGAAGGTTAGTGGAAGTTGGACGGTGTCCGGTACATTTTTGACTTAGCTAGAAACTTGATTTCGATAAGTCAGTTGGAGCAAAAGGGTTACCATGTAGACCTGGGTGGGGGTCGATGGGGGGTAACTAGTGGGACAGAGACAGTGGCCAAGGGGTAGAAGATCGGAACACTCTACAGAGTCCCTGGTAGAGTATGCATGGGGATGACATTCAAGGAAGGGGGACTTGCTGAGAGAGAATCGGTTTCAAGAAGGTCGAAAGCGGAATTCGACAAAAATCACCCAACAACTGGAGGGTATGCTGGCTCAACAACAGGTTCCAGGAGGAATATCAGTCGACGAAGAGGCGTTGCAAACAAGACTCGTCCACAATATAGGATGGAGTGAAGAGTTAAGAGCAATGTAAGAAGACCTGCCAACGGTCATAGGAAGGTCGAGGAGAGATCCATCACTTGACGATGGAAGGCTATTTTAGAGTGACACTGCAAGCGCTTGAGAGTCTCAGGTGGGTCAGTTGGAAGATGTGCCAGTTGAAGAAACAGCGACCAAGGGTTACTAGAGTTAAGCCCATTTCAAAAGCTCTGGTGTCACCAAGGAGAGGTGTGGTACAGTTGTGTGTTAGCATGAAAAACACTAGAAGAGGTTGTGTGTTAGCTTGTAAAACATAGAGTTGGAAGGACAACTCAAGAAGAAAGACAAGTCATGAAGTCAGTCTCCAAGTGGGAGATTGTTGGGTTTGTGATGTGGAGTTTGACTCAATGGAGAGGCAGGCAGAAACCGGTAGATGAGGGGCGACTGCTGGAACTTGTGGTTGGCTAGAATGTTGCGGTTGGGATAGGTCATGGAGCCTGACTTGTTAAAGGCAGAGTCAGGCGGAAGTTGGGGCTGCAGGCGGTAGCCAACAGATGAGAGGCAACAATTGACACCTGTAGTCGGCTAGAATGCTGTGGACAGGAAGAGGTCGTGGAGGCTTGGCTAGAGGTCCGACCAGATGTTCGGCAGTCGGCGAGAGATCGACAGTTGGTTAGGGAACCAGACATGGCTCGCGGAAGACGAGCATGGATATGAAGTTTGTAGTGTTACGGCAAGTTGTAGACTAAAGGCTGTAGTGTTATGGCAGGTTGTAGACTAAAGGCCATAGAGTTACGACTAGCAACAAAGGCATGGAGTGGCTGGAGGACCAGTCGCGAAAGGGATCTAGTCGACTGCTGGAAGGATCCAGTCGGCCATCAGATTGAAGTGCAGTCATGTCAGATTTGTTGATGATGGATTTAGATCGACATGTTAGGATTGCATGTCCTTTAGGGTTTGATGTGTTGCACTATAAATAAAACATGTTGTAATCCTATGAAGGGCAACAGTGAGAGTGGTGTGATGGTTGCATGTATGAAGAGACAGACGATGCCCGTCTTAAGAGTGAGGCTGCATGTGTGAGAGAGGGAGTTGCTGCAGTGACTGTAAGCTGACACTTGTATACATCGGAAGCTAGAGAGTTGAAGCAGCAGAATTCCCACTATCATTCTGTAGAGTAGGCAAGTTGTCGAATCACGTAAAAACCCTGTGTTGTGTGTGCGTTTCTTTTCTCTTTCTCTAGTCCACCACGTCAGAGAAAATGAGTGCATGAGCGAGCGAACAACGAGATTCCAACATACCTTTGTATTTCACTAAAAATGTTATTGACAACTCTTTTTTTTTATGACAAAGTCCTATGGTATTTGATAATTTTTCTAATGAAATACTGTTGAAATGGTCTTTCTTTAGAATAAAATCTTTGTGTATGACTTTCTAATTGATTGTACAGATACCTCATGGTGTACAACCAGGGCAACTATTGGTCCTCAAAGGCAGAGGTATATGATATGGGTCGCTTGTCTACTACTTGTTCTTGGGTGTGTCATTTAAATTTTTATATATTATTTCAGGGCTTGCAAAACACATTGGTCTAATAGATCATGGTGATCAATATGTGAGATTTCGAGTGCACTTTCCTAAGTATGTATTTTTTTCCTTCAAAGATTTCCTTATACTTCATGCATTAAAGAGTAAAATACAAAGGCATTTTATATTCTAATTTATATACATAAGAAATTAGATTTTGGGAAGAGAAAATTAGTCTTGTTAATTAATTGCTACCTTTTTCCACTTGTAACATTAGAAATTCTACAAGTATAATCAAATATGAAAGGATAAATGTAATATACTAATTCTATTGACTTTTACTCTAGTCACTCCAATGGTAATGGCCAAGCTTATCATGACAAAGGGTCATTTGAATCCACCACTTGTTATTGTAGAATATTAGGGTTAGGTGTTGTTTATGATGGATTTAGTTTGTCATTGCTTGTTTTATAATTATCCACTTTATACTATTTTTATATATTGAGGTTTTATGTTTTGATAATGATCAATCACTCCCACCCATCTTGCAAAACCACTAGATTAACTGTTTAAACAAAATCAATTTCCTAACTATTGATAGTAGAAACACTTTTAGGAATAGACAAGCAGGTATACTTTTAATGCAAGATTTATTCAACTTGTTTTGAAAGAATGGTTGAGAATCAAATAAAATAATGTCGACAAAGACTAAATATTTCTCTAACAAACCACCTGTATCTTTGTTGACTCCAAAAATACCCAATAAAGGCACATTTGATAGAATGAGGCATCTGTTTCTTATGATTAAGGGTTAGATCTTATATAGAGCTAATATAACCAAAAACCTGAAGTGAATGTGGAAAGAGTTCCACATTGGAATGTGAGTATCAATGTGAGATTTCCTTGCCAAGAGGTGTAGATGACATGCTATTAATAAGGTAGGATGTAGTAAGAATGACATCATATGATGACATTGCAAATAAAGGCCCAAAATACACATTTGAAATAAGGGGATCGGCAATGAATTAATCTAAAATAAACCAGCAGCATAAGATCCGGCCAGGAAAAAACTTTAACCTAAAATTGGAAATTTCACTTCGAAGTGTGCCCAATGTGCAGCCTCCTCCAGCAATTAATATAATTCCTGAAAAGCCCCACCCACAGCAACCATATCCATAACTATAAAAAGAATGCCAAGTAGATGCACTGACCTTGTGGAGACTCCAAACAGATGGAGCCTCCCAAAAAACAAGTAGCCTTTCTTTTCCATAGTCCTTGGTGGTGTATGGTGATCGGTTGTAATTCAGCATTGCATGAACTGTTGTAGGATCCATCCCTTCTGCCTCTTTAACCCACCAAAATTGAGTAGCCAAACTGATAGAGACTTCAATACTCCCAAAAAATATTAGGCCTTATGATTTTCAACATATTTGCTCCATAAGTCCAGTGAAAGGTATCAAATTTTGGCTCGAACCTATCCAATAGCAAGCAATCACCACAGCATAAGAATTGGGAGAAGACATAAAATAGGTTTATGGTTGCACTGACCTGGTGGTAGTTTCTTAAAACAGAAGGGACCTCCCACAAATCTCATGCTTATAAGTTCCTTGGAAATAGTGATGCAACCAGTCATTAGCTCAAGTTGCGCCAGGTTGTGAGAAGAAAGGCTTTGACATTATCTGGGACACCATAGATCTTTTTATAATCCTAGATATGATTGATAATGTTTCTTATGATAGCAGCAAAGGAGTAATCCATATCCTGAAAAACCAAGGCACAGTGATGTTTCCACATAGCAAACATGCTAGGAAACTCATTTTGCAAGATTCACTTAGTCAACAACCTTGTATCACCATGTTTACTATTGAACTTCTAGGATGGATATATTCTTTTGAAAGTTCTAAAAGTAAAGGACGATGCCAAGACTCATTAGAGCCTACCTAAGATTAAGTGGCATCATGAAATTCTCACGTTGGCAACAGCCTTGGTAAAACCTCTCTATTTGTGGCCAACGTGACTAGAGGAGTCAAACCACTTGGGGATGTCTTATGATGTATGGTAAGTGAAGCCCTACGAGTTTAGAATATCATGGAAGTGTGTGGGTTGGATTTATGGAAACATATGCTTGATAAATTGTGTCGGCAAGTAAGAGTACCTACAACGGTCCTTTAGTCAAGATACTCTTTGTAGTCTTCTTTTTAAATCAAATAATAGATTGATTGTTTGCCAAGATATTGTGTTCATTAATCCACTCATTGTTCTATGTGAGAGGAGTGAGATTCAAGCACTTGCAAACTCATCAACGCATATCACCTTGACATCCTTCCTAGGTCAAGACCCCATTGAGGTGGGATTCCCTTGATGGGGAATGAGCTATGGATTGCCATGAAAGTACGGATGAAAAAAACGGTTGTCTGCACTATTATGGGATTACTTGAGATATATATATAGTGGGTGATTGGGATTTGGATTAAATGGATACCCAGTAACCCATTAACCCATATAACTAATAATCTAAAGATGATCTAATATGTAAGGCCTTCAAAATACACACCTATAAAGAAAGGAGAATTAATTAATTTTGGTCAGAATAATAAAAGTAGATGAAGATTAAATTTACTTGCTTAGAATTATGAAAAAAATTTTAAATGGGAATATAAATAGAAGGGAAGGATTCAATTGACCAATCTTACATAGTGGCTTTGGGTCATCAATTGTTATTGTTCATTACCCATGTCTCTTGAAGTAGCTCCTTTCATTTATACTCCATGTGTGATTTTAATAACGTATGCAGCTAATATTGACTTTCATGTTGGTGGCATACATCCATCATGCTAGGCTTGCGTGTGGAAAAGTGGAACTTTTTATTAAGTTTAGGGTTGTCTCTTTCTATGGTTATTGCTTCTTGCTATTGTGCATTGGCATCTGCTTTCACTTGGTGTTCACTGCTGTTCAAATCCCTGTAATCATGTTGAGGTAATGGAAAATACTAATCATTGTGTCATAAGCATTACAGCAGAATCTAATTTTTGGGAAATCCTGTTTCTGACTTGCCAAACTGGATCATGAAACATGGATTTTACCATGAATTGCATATTTAGTTCCATTTCTTAATTTACAAAATTATTTTCTGTATCCTTTTTTCAACTCTTTCTGGCAGTGATTCGTTAGATAATAAATACAGAACAGAAATTCATTAGCCTTGCCTTTTTGTTAGTAGCTACCTTATGATGTAAATCTGATCTATTTATATATTTTTTTTTATAGATCTGTGAATAAACACCAGCGAGAACTCCTAGAAGAGTTTGCAAAGGAAGAAGGGTTTCTTGCCAACAATGAATCCATTGATGGAAAGTGGTGAGTTTGTCATTATTCCTAGATCATGGTGTTTTCAATGCTAAAAATTTGCTACCTCTGATTTATTTTCATCGATTAGTTGTCATGGGTCTTTAAATTAACCATTTTACTACTAATTTTTTTGAGCGGTAATAAGACTATATTATAAAATTTTAAAACGGAGCTAGTCCACAAGCTGCAAACATGCCAAATGGAAATGAAAATGGATTCTGTGATAACTAGCCCACAAGAAAGAAAATGGAAACAAAACCCAAGATTAGAAGAACAGCATAAAGTGACTAATGAATCACAGAACCAAACCATGAAAGTAGAGAACAATAGCATCTCTTAAGTAGAAAGGCAAGAGAATAACTGCCAGCCATAAAGGCATGGATCTTAGTGATGGTTGGTTAATATCTTGTTGATAGAGAGTTGGAATCGGTGGCAAAAATGACAATGACCTGGTATGATGTTTATGATCTAAAGTTGATTGTGGTCATGGACAGTTTTAACTGGGTGTGGGAAGTGAGTAGCTTGTTGTATCCTCTATTTTTTCCCTCTTAGGAGAAATATCAGGAAGGGAAAATTGTTTTCTTCATTACTTTGATTACTCATTACAACATATATATATATAGTATTGGATCCATAAATGAATATCCAATGATCTGAAACAATAACTTCAACATTTCCTCTCAAGCTAAAGTATATATGTTCAACATTTTCAACTTGTTACAAAGTATATTAAAATTTTTTACATTCAAACCCTTGTTAGAGATGTACTAACTATTTAAACAAATAAGTAAAAGGTGTAGCGAACATGTTTTATTCTTTCATGAAAAGTAGGATTATTGGATTGAATATGGTTTGATTATTACAATACACATATCCATTGATGTTTGAGTGGTAAAACCAAACTCAATTATGAATGAATGAATTTACATCATTATACATGTTGAGCCATGAACCTATCCTCAACTTTTGCACTTGATCTAGAGAAAACGTTTTGTTTCTTCTCTAAGGTATCAGATTTTTCCCAACATAATTACAATAAATTAAAGTAGATTTCTTCTCAATCTATTGCATATCTTGAGTCTAAGAAAGTTGTGACTTTGAAATTATTATTATTTTGATTCGATCAGGGCTCCTTTGATAGGCAAATATCCGTATCATCCCTTGCTAATGTACTTTTAATTGCATAAATTGTATAGAAGGCTCACTACATTCAAAATATTCTAGTGGGTCACCATTAGATAAATTAATTTTCCAATTAATCTTGTATATTTGAATGAATTCATTAATAGGTTAGAAGTGTCATCTCAAAAAAGAGGATTCCTAAGAGAATCTCACTATGTCAAAGAAAGTATGCCCTAACTTATTAAGAGACATGACTTTTATTGGACAAGTATATTAAATCATAAAGATACAAAGTGCTTTCATGTTGCATCGATAAGAAGATATGAAGTACTTTTACTTGGATATTAAGAAAATAGACTATGGTGTCTTCTACCTTCGTCCAAAACAAAGAATTGATATTAAGCACTTTTGCTTCAAGTTAGAAGAAACAGATAAGTTATTTTTACCCTATCTTGAAAGAGAAGGCAATGCGAAATATTGACTAACTGTCTAGCAAGAATAACAGCCATGGAAAAACTAAGGAAATCATGAATAATAGATTGTCTATCAAGTTTGCTTGTCAAAGTCAACAATTAAGAGAAAGGAGGTTGGTGGATGACTTAACATCCACCAGGTAAGATGAAGGTCACTCCTAAAATCAAGGGTTTGCTTATTGTTGTTCAACGGTAAACAATAGGACAGCGAATTTGTCTTGAGAACTCACCTACTATAAATTTTAATGATGTCAAACTCTACCTAGAATGGAAGGACCTTCAAGCTAGAGTATAAATATTTAAAGTATGAAGCATAAAGTATGAAATGCAATGAACATAAAGGTTAAGTATACACTTAGGCATATCACTTAGATTTACCCTTCATACAACACTTAGATTTAACTCATACACTAGCATTTCTAGAGAAAATTGTTATAACAAATGGTCATCCTTCGTTATAACGAAATTTACTGAAACAAGACTAAGGTATTGATTTTGCACAAAATCGTTATAACGGGAAATCCCTTCATTACAATGATTTTATTTCATACATAAACCCTAGGAAAAACAAGATTATTGACTTTCTGGCTGACATCATCAGAATCATTTAGGAATCAATAAGTGCATTTTGAGTATTTTATTTCATTATAACGATGAGGAATTTCGTTATAATGAATTATTTTTCTGCACCATACTTTAGAAAAATCCTAAGAAAATTTCTTAAAAAATCTAGCAAAATTCATTCCTACTAGGATCATCGAGTATACACCTTGTGCACTAGGTTTATGACTTTGTGTATATTTTTAGGTGTTTATGAAAATTGTTATAACATATGAAATATTCATTATAATGAGCATTCATCCTCAATGAGTTAGAAAGAGACTTATGTAAATCATTATAACGACCCTATATGATCGTTATAATGAACATTCCATCTTAAGACATGAAGGACTATTTTTACATATTTTCGTTATAATGGTAGATCCTAATGTTATAATGATTCAATCATTCCTTAGGATAGTAACTTTCAGAACATCGATTGGTATAACAAACATTGTAAAGATTCTCTTTAGTTGTTCCAATCAATATGACCATTGCATAAATTGGCATAATGATTGTAAAATCGTTATAATGATTTGGGTGGTAAAACTAGCCATTAGACACTTGCCTAAGACTATAAATAAAGGTGATTAAGGAAGGATTAAGTACCTCTTCACATCTTTTTGCATTAATACACTTAATGGTCAACTATGGTGAGGGCTTGATTATGTCAAAGGCCACGATAGACCATGTCATGGGCCTAGCAATCGAATGGTAAGTTAAGTCACACTCGAATGGTTATGTGGTACTACTGACTACTTATAAGGTAGTGTTAAGTTTTCACTATCAGCTTAAACTTTTACTATAGAGGTAACACCTGATTCTAACAATTTACTCACTAGTTAAATCAAACTTGCCAACCTCAAAGAGTTAAAACATGAAAAAATAGTGATTTGGTCGTCGTTAGTCAGCTATCAACAATAGGATAGTGAATTTGCCCACTGGCTAAACCAAACACACCAACCTTAAAACATGGGAACAAAATGGGGGGTTTTGAGTTGCTAAACTAGTGTAAACAAGCTTGAAAACATATTCATGTTAACGTAAATAGGATTCCAAGAGTGCACCTTGTCTAACAAGTGTAGGAGAGCTTGACTAATAGACACGAGTGGCAATGGTCATGCACAAACTCGAATGAGAGTTGTGGTTGTGCAGCAATGTAAGAGCATACATCGACAATTGCAAGAGCATAAAGTGTTGTCAAAAGCTTGGAGATCCCAAGAGCACAAAAATCATTGAAGGAGCATGAAGGTCATACAAAGGGTTCAAAGATTGTGTAAGGTTTCAAGTTCATGCAAGCACTAATAATGGGTGTCAAGAGTGCCAAAATAGGGATGCTTTAGAGTGTTGAGGAGAATTTGCCCAAGTGCTAGAGAGTGGAAAAGAGAGGCTTAAATAGTTGTAAATTGATTTATTTTATAGGAAGTACCCTTGTTGTGATGAGTCATTACTCAGGGAAGTTGAAGCTTCTATTAAAGTGGAGAACAAGGGTTGATGACGAACAAATGTATCCATCCTCATGATAAATGAGGTGGCTAACAAAGCATTAGGCGGAACCTATGAGAGGAAGTTGCAAAGACATGTCCATTCTTGGTGAATCAAGGAGGGCTAGCTCAAATGAAGTTGTGCCACTTGGTCGATCTCTTACGGGAGAAGTAAAAGGGTCGATATGCTAGGAATGCATTAGGTGATGCAACCAATTGGTCACATAAAACCCATAGAGAGAACAAGGGTGATGGGTTTATGAATTGGAGTCTACATTGAGTGGTGTGCTTGAGTAGTGCATTGGACCTAGAGAAGAGGATAAAAGGGGGGACAACATACCAAGGCTCGTATCGATCATGTGGAGAGAGAGAAATGGAATTTAGATTGGTGCATTGAGCGATGTGATTAGGTGGTGCAACAGGGTGGCATACTGATCACACAAAGAGAAACAAAAAGGGATGGTGGAATGGTGCACCAAGCGGTCGCACTAGGTGGTGTCACCAAGTTGTGTATTAGTCGCACACAAAAGAGAAATGAGAAAACAACAATAGGTTGGCGCATCAAGTGGTTGCACTAGATAGTGCAATTGAGTGGTGTATTAGTCGCATAGGAGAAAATAGAATGGAATGGTGGGTTAGTGCATCAAGCGGATGCATTGGATATTGCAACTAAGTGGTGTACCAATTGTGTACACAGAGAGAAAAAAGAGAGATATGTCAGTGCACCAAACAATGTGATTGGGTGATATGCCTAAGCGACATATCAATCACGCATAAAGAGAAGAATGGAAGGGCAATGTGGGTCAAGCAGTGCAATCAGACTGTACAGATTGCATTGGGAGAGAAAAGAATATAGAAAATGTCAAATTTTTCTAGCATTGTTGGAGTCAGAATCTTAATTTACCTAATTCTAAATCCAATATTACCGAAGTAACCAATTGTGAGTTGGGCCTTGTCCAAGTAGATAAAGGCCTCAATCATGTGAGTTTTGGGTAAAGTTTTGAATGTTGAAAGTGGGGTGTCTACACTAATATCTCCATTTTTGTCTTAGTATTTTTTGTGACAAATTCACTTGAAGGATGTATTCTAGTTACCACATTTCTTGTTGAATTCATTGAGATGTCTGAAAATCATACAATGAATTCATAGAGATTATTTAGAAGCGATTCCAATTTGCCACTAAGGCAGGCCATTCATTTTATTGAAAATCATCAGATGTTAATTCGTGAATTTTATATTTATTACATAAACCTGGGTTTTCACTTGATGCTGGTGGTTATTTGCCTGCAATATATTTTGATTGTGATGCTTGCAAATGAAAAACAGGCTTGACCAGCGGCTTTCTGCTGGTTGAATACAGGTGGGTGCAGATAGCTCATCACTTAACTGGACAAAACTTTTTACTTGAGATCACCATCCTGGTTTTCGTGATTTTGTTCCTGGGAAGGATTTTCAGTTGATTGTCTTTGAAAACCACAGGTATGAACAGCTCTATCTGGATCTGAATAACCGGCAGCATTGTGTATCAGCTTAAGCATGTTCCACCATTTCAATATGTTCTTATACGTTATTTCCTCACTCATTACTTAAATTGGGTTCTGAAGAAGATTTGAATCCACGTCCTTCAATCACAAGGAAGCGATTTGATTGCACCAGCCATCAAAGCTTGCTCTGCGAAGGTCAACTGAATGAGAATACCAAGGAAAATTTTACCACCTACGAACTGCACGTATATGTACCAAGGACCAAGGTGCAGCCCACATTTCAGATTGCCTTCCAACGTGCTACTGACCGGTGAATCCCGGATGTCTGGCCTGGTTTTCTGAAAGGGCTTCTGCTATACTGGAAAGTATCTTTGATCTGAAGAAGCCGATTGGCTACATCCCAATGTTAGAGATCATATCTGACAAAGCTCTTGGCTTATTACCCTGTGATGAGCAATTCACCTTTTGTCCATTTCCTTTCTAATCTGTAAAGTTCTTTTTGGTCGTTCATGATTCGTATGTAATGTAACTGCATTACATTTTGTAACCGGCGTGTAACTAGTGCTTTTCATGGGCAAATGCAAATTTTGGTATTGAAGCATAGAAACATGCGTAAACGATTCATGATATGTTGGTCATAGATGCCATACAAATGGTTCAAATTGTGTGCATGGCAAGCAAGTACACGATAATATTATTGCTTAGTTTTCGAGGAAGGCAACTTCATGGTCAAAAATATGCTATTGTGAACATTACAGCGATATGTATGTAATACGCGTGGTTCAATAATAGATCAGTGAAAAAACTCAGTACTGATCGACGCTCATGGTATTTACTCATGCTACAAAAGAGTATGTTAGCGAACCAATTTGCCACCCCTAAAAAATACAAATAATGATATGGTAAAATTAAAAATTTAAAATCTAACCCAAAAAAAAAAAACATGTATATATATATATATAACAAAGGAGGATAAAGGAGAGAAATCTTTGAAATCCACATACACAAAAAGTTTACTCAAGAAAACCTTAAGTCTCCTTTAAAGCCCTTCATAATCTCACCAATATCCACTATAAATCCTCTACTAATCTTAAATCCTGACTATCCATTCTATTAGATATATGTTTTAATGAAACTACACTTAATCATTCTCAAGTGAAGGTCTTACCTAGAGATAAAGAACATTACAAACAAATAGCGCACATGTAACACTCAACATTCTTATAAATACTTCTTCAATTCACCTTCAAGGTGATCTTCAAACATAGTATTTGAGCTTTATGAATGCACTTTCTTCGAGCCTTCAAATCTTCAGAGAATCTTACTAGACTTAAGAAGATTCAAAACAAAAATCTTATGTGATGATTAATTATTTTATAATAATTTATAATGCTTAATATATAATGGTTGAATATTTGAGAATGCTTAAATACTTTATAATGTTAAATACCTTATATAATGATGGAATGCATTTTTTATTAGGTCACATTTAAAATCATGTATAACTAGACTTAACTATTTCAACAACTAGAACTAAAATATCCAGAGTACCAATTGTAAACCATGGAATGCTAGGATGTGAACCTTAGATGATTGGATCAAACATCATTCTCAGCACTTATTAAGCAAGAGCAACTAGTTTTGCAAGTTTTGATTGTAATTGGTTTTTGTGTTTTCGATTGGTTTTGCTTTAGTTTTGACCATAAAACTCAAAAGGTGTGCTCCTTGGCATTAAGAGTAGTTGGTTGAAAAGTTCAACCATAAACTCTTGTTGGTTGATGTATTCTACCCTAAGTTCTTGTGTGTGGTTAGTTGGGGAGTTAAACCACAGACTCTTGATTGTAGTTGGTTAAGTGTTCAATCATAAATACTCATTTGTAATTAATTTTTATAATATATTAGAATAGGCTCAAGCTCGTACAAGCACTTCCAAAGGCCCCCATTTTCGAAGGAGAACTACTAGATTACATCTCTGATGGCTTAGGATCTACGTACAAGCACTTCCTTTGCAATGTTGCTTTCAAAGATTCCATCACCTTTGATGAGTTTTGTGAGTTAATACTTCATGAATCAACTCTCATTGAGCACCTCAATCGTCTGGCTGACTCTATTGCTCTTAACATCATTGCAACCAACTCCTGGCCTCCTTCCAACAATTGTGGTGGTCATCAATATCAGGACAATTAATAATCAAGGGAAGAGGCATTGCAGAAATTGTGGATGCGACTGATAGTTTGCTCTACCACCACTTGACACCCAATCACCCCTCCTTCCTTCTCCACCAATCTCCATCTCTCCCACAAGCCCTTGCCAAATCTACAACTGATGGGGGCATTTTGCATGAATGTGTTATGATTGCTACAACTATGCCTATTGTGTTGATGAATGTGTTATGATTGCTACAATCACCCCACTGATGACCCATCCTTCCACATCTTCTTCCCTAGGGGACCCCAACTCTTGGACTCAAGCGCCACCCAACACATGGTCCCCCTCTTCAGCATTCATCTCCAATGCTTGTAGTTATTCAAGTACACAATCTATCCAAGTTGGAAATGGATCCCATCTTCCCATTTCTCACATCAAGTATGGCTCCATTTCTTCCTTATCTAGGCATCTTCATCTTCCAAATATTCTTGTAGTTCCCAAACTTCAATGGTGTTGAGAACTCACCCTTTATGGGTTTTGATGACGTCAAACAACTTAACATAAAGAAAGTGAAGACATGAAGAAATCAAGTCAAAGCTATAAAGTCATAAAGTCAAAGAGGATGAAGGGATGAATAAATTGTAGGAAGTTTATTAAAGAAATTCTAGGAATTAAAGATGAAGGTGATGAGGCCAATAATGACAAGCCATGAGTACATTCAAAAATGGTTTGGACACTAGTATAGGTCATTCATTTAGATTTTAAGTCCATTGTTGAGTATTATGTTTTGATGATGAATGGTTAATTAATATGTTAATAATATTTGATGGTAATTTAAAGTTGTAATTATATTTGTTAATTATCTATTTATTATTATTTGGACATAACTGTAAATATTATGGGACTTAATGCTAAATTATTTAACACTTGAATATTCGATTCAGGTTAAGTGTTTTAAGTTAGTGGATTAAGTATATTTAATTTTAGAACACTTAAGCTTGATATTCGAAGAGTTAATAGTTAATTAAATAAGTGTTAGATATGAATATAGTTCATAAATCAACGATGGAATGTCACGTGAAATTTTAAGTTCACATATGATGGAAGAGTCGACATTTTGATGTTAAAAGACTGGATGATTGATGAAAAGATGAACAGTGTATTAGTGTTTTGACATTAACACGTGATTTCTTAAGTTATGCATGTGCGTTTTAAAGTGCATATGGTATGTGAACAATGTTGGAGTTTTAACATTGAAAGATAGTAACTCTAGCTAAGAGATGACGTAAGGTTTGGTGTTTTAGTGAGGCATGTGAATTTTTAAGTTAAACATGTGAGATTTAGTTTTAAATTGTGAATAGTACTTAGGCATTTTAAAGTTACAAGTTCGAATATCCCTAGGATATTAATGTTAAAAACCTAAGACTAAACAAATGGAATTAATGGTTGAATGTTTCAACATTTATATTTGAATCATTCTTAAGTGATCGTGTAGGGACATGGTTATGCTTTTATAGGTAAAACATGGATGCAATCATGGACTATGAAGATTTCAAAGAAGAATGATTGGATCGTTGATGTACCCTCTCTTTCATCCGGCTATCACCCAGAAGCCCATGGGTTTCCACTAGCCCCGCCGGCAGATGGACCGAGGTACAGAGAATTGAAAGGTGTTTGTGTGAGCGCATCACCACGTGCGGTTGATGGCTTGTTCAACAGAGTCGCCACCTTATTTTTGGGTAGAAAATAAGAAAAACCGGATGGGAAAGTGTCCTTCCACCATCGAAACGATAAAACCATGGGAATCACGTAAAATCGTGTAACATGAGAGAACTGGATACGAGGCTCAGGGTATTGTTGGGGAAGGTGTTAGGCACCCCCAAACAACCCGGGCGTTCCTGGCCTCTCTCCGGTTCTAAAACAGAAAACATGATAGTCAATCCGGCCATGTATGACCTCACCCTGGAAAATTTCCCAAGGCGTTTAGAGGGATAACCGTATCCCTTCCGATGAAAATAAACGAGAATCAAGTAAACAAATGGGAATTGAACAAAACTGGGATCCATATTGGATCTGGTGGTGAACACGAGAGAAAAAGATGGGTTTTCGGGGAGCCGACCGCCGGCTACTTGCACCGATTGACCGGCGGCTGGTCGGCTGCTTTCCCAACCCATTAGCGCAGCCATGGGGGTTTTGGGGAAACGAGGGCCGGTTCCTTGAACCGGCCAGCCGGCGGCTTGCCGGCTGTTTCCTCTTTTCATGCGCAGCCGTGGGGGTTCTGGGGAAACGGGGGCCGGTTCCTTGAACCGGCCAGTCGGTGGCTTGTCGGCTGTTTCCCCCCTTCATGCACACCCATGGGGATTTTGGGGAAATAGGGGCCGGTTCCTTGAACCGGCCAGCCGGCGGCTTGCCGGCTGTTTCCCCCCTTCGTGCGCACCCATGGGGATTTTGGGGAAACGGGGGCCAGTTCCTTGAACCGGCCAGTCGGCGGCTTACCGGCTATTTCCCCCTTCCATGCGCACCCATGGGGGGTTTTGGGGAAACGGGGGCCGGTTCCTTGAACCGGCCAGCCAGCGGCTTGTCGGCTGTTTCCCCCCTTCATGCGCACCCATGGGGATTTTGGGGAAACAGGGGCCGATTCCTTGAACCGGCCAGCCGGCGGCTTGCCGGCTGTTTCCCCACCCCTTTTTCTCTTGATGTCTGTAAAAGCATGGGACTTAACGTAGGACTTATATTTTCCGGGGAAACGGAAACTGTCGGGTTGTACGTTTCGTACACCCGGACGGCCACCACCGGCTTCCTTACCGACGGCGTCATCCCGGAAATCTTTCCGAGGTATCAAGAGGGTAGGCTTACGCCTCCCGGAAAAGAAACGGACACTGTTGGGTCGTACGTGTTCGTACACCCGAACGGCCACCGCCGGCATCATTGCTGGTGGTGTCTTCCCGGAAACTTTTCCAGGGCATCGGGAGAGTAGACTTACGTCTCTCGGAAAAATGTATGGGCACCGTTTGACCGGCCTGTCGGCTACTTCCCCCATCCCTTTTGCACCCATGGGGGGTTTTGGGGAAGCGGCGGCCGGTTCCTTGAACCGGCCTGTCGGCGGCTAGCCGGCTGCTTCCCCCATCCCTTTGTACCCATGGGGGTTTTGGGGAAGCGGCGGCTAGCCGGCTGCTTCCCCCATCCCTTTGTACCCATGGGGGTTTTGGGGAAGCGGCGACTAGCCGGCTGCTTCCCCCATCCCTTTGCACCCATGGTGGTTTTGGGGAGGCGGCGGCCGGTGGCTAGCCAGCTGCTTCCCCCATCCCTTTGCACCCATGGGGGATTTTGGGGACTTACGTTTCTCAGAAAAAAAATGGAAACTGTCGGGTTGTACGTTTCGTACACCTGAATGGCCACCACCGGCTTCCTTGCTGGCGGTGTCATCTTGGGAATCTTTCTGGGGCATCGGGAGGGTAGACTTACGCCTCCTGGAAAAGAAACGGGCACCGTTGGGTTGTACGTGTTTGTACACCCGAACGGCCACTGCCGGCTTCCTTGCCGGTGGCGTCATCCTGGAAATCTTTCCAAGACGCCGAGAAAGACATGTGGGGATCGGATAAAAACTTGTAAAGCTTGTTGGGAAACTTTTGAGTTTCCATGTAAAAAGACCCGACAGAGGGGTCATGACTGAACCGAGCTTGACCGGGCCGGGTGGATTCACCTAGCCAGGAGGGTGGCCACCGGTACCTTCGGACGTGTTTCCGAAGGAATGGTACCCAGGTCCGTCCTCAGACCTTTCCCTTGCGTAGGAAAGGCGTTATATGGTCGGGGCCCAAGAAAACATTGGAAGGACGTACGTAAAAATGGCGAGGGTGGAGGAACTTACCTGCAGGGGGGGTCATCAATGGGGATCGGAAGTCCTCACTCCGGTGTGACGAAGGGATGTCAGGGCTTCGAGCTGCTTTCCTCCTTTAGAACCGGTGAACCGTCGTTTCACCAGGGGGTGTCCGCCTTCTTTCCCAAGAATTCCAGCCTCCTTCTCCGAAAATTCCAATCTGCTGAGTGGTGTAGGGGTCGCCCTTTTTATAAGGGGTTGCCTTCCTTCTTTGGGGGCGCCCGAAGATGGAAGGCGGCGTGATTCCGGCTTGATTACGCGGTCCACGTAATTGGCGGATTTGCGAGATTTACGTGGTTAAATCTCGTCATATTTTCCTAATTGATTCAGCTTGCCTTCTTGGGTAGCTAACCGACAACCGCTACGTGGCAGGCGGAAGCCGACTGTTTCCCCGATCATTCGCACAAAGATGTGGTTTTTGGGATTCAGGTGCCGCTTCCTTGAAGTGGCTTGCCGACGGCAAGCCGGCTCCATCCCCCCAACTTTTTACCAAATGTGGGTTTTTGGGTCCGGGTGCCGCTTCCTTGAAGCGGCTTGCCGGTGGCAAGCCGGCTCCACCCCCCTAACTTTTTACCAAATGTGGGTTTTTAGGGGTCCAGGTGCCGCTTCCTTGAAGCGGCTTGCCAGCGGCAAGTCGGCTCCATCCCCCTTTAAGCATGGGGTCAACAATTGATATTCTAGAATAGTCTAGAAAAGAAAAGAAAAATAAACGTAAAGATGCAGACACAAAGTGCATGTTTTGTATGAACGTGGGATAAATTAAAAGTTATTGAATTTTTCAAAGACATGTTCAAGGGTTTTCATAAACAAAGTGGAAGATATGGAAGAAGTGTATTTCACTTTATAAATACACTTGAAAACCTGGAAAACTGCAGACGCATTCATAACGTAAATACATTCAAGGAGCTACAGAGAGAAGAGTGCATTTTAAAGACAAAGTTCCAACTCAAGTTCAACATCAAGTTTTGAAGATCAAGATCAAGTTCAACTCAAAGTAGGCGTTTAAAGTTTTAAAGCTTCAAATTGAAGTTAGTTCAAGGTTGAAGATTGTGAGTGAAGATTCAATATTTTTGATCAAGAGTTGCGTTAAATAGTTAGATTTTGTAAAGAAGAAAAATCATATTTTAGTAATGTGAAAAATTGTTACATAAGTAAAGAAAAATCGTTTCCTCTTACTCTTCTTGAGTGAATCTGAAAGTTTTAAATTGAATTCACAAAAAGGGTTGTGCTTAAATGTTGTAAAAATTTCATTGAATAAAGTTGAGATTTTCCTAAAAATTGTGTGTGATTTTGTTCTTATTTATCTGCTAAGGTTTAATTACTTTAAAGACATAATTCACCCTCCCTCTTGTGATCTTAAACGGTACTAAATCGATCCTAGAACTGGTATTAGAGCTTATCTTTAAGTTTTAATTGCTATTTAGGATTTCACTACCTATTTTACTTTAGTATAAATTGTTTTTCCTTACTTTATTGACTGAAATAAAATGGCAAATAATTCTTCAAACGATGTTATTGTCATGACTGAAGGATAGCCTACTACTCGTCCTCCTATGTTTGATGGTAGTAATTATGACTATTGGAAATATAGGATGCATGTATTCTTTTAGTCAGTTGATTTTAAACTTTGGCACATTATTAGCAATACTATGGTATTAGTTACTTCTCCCTTTGATACATGGACTTATGATAAAAAGGAGAAAATAACACTTAATGCTAAAGAGCTTAATATTCTATTTTGTACTTTATCTCATGATCAATTTAATAAAGTTTTTGCTTATAAAATTGCACATGACGTATGACATGCATTAGAAGTTTCCAATGAAGGTACTAACCAAATTAAAGAGTCTAAAATTAATATGTTAGTACATAAATATGAGCTATTTAAAATGCATGATGATAAATGTGTTTTTGACATGTTTTCTCAATTTCTTGAGATTGTAAATTTCTTAAAAGCATTAGGCAAGAATTTCAAAGAAAGCGAACTAGCTAGAAAAGTCCTTAGATCTCTTACTAAAAATTGGGCTCAAAAGACTACATCTATTGAAGAGTGAAAGGACTTAAAAGTTTATTCTTTGGATGATCTTATTGGAAATCTAATTGCTTGTGAAGTTTAGTATTTAGATCTAAAAGGTAAAAATACAAGAAAGGATTTGGATTTTGAGGTTGGTATAGACTTAGAAGCCTTTAGTGATTCTGATGAAGATTTGCTTTTGTTGACTAGAAAGTTTAAAAACTTGTTGAAGAAACGTAGGAATTTAACGTCAGTAAAGTAATCCAGAGAAGTGGAGAAGAGATCCTCTTAAAATGAGAAGATCATATGCTACAAATGCAACAAACCAGGCCACTTCCAGACAGACTGTCCTTTTAACAAGGATAAAAGAAATAATTTTAAAGGAGATAAGAGGAAGAGGTGTTGGGTGCCGAGCATGCGTTCCACTACGTGTGTCCCAACTATGTCACTTGCATAGGAGTAGTGTTAGCTTGTGTCTTTCCATGACAAGGGGTCATGATTGAAAAGCTGGGGACCAGATGACCTAGGTTACACTCGACATAGACCAATAAGGTGTTGTGAGTCGTTAAGAGGAATTGAGGAGTTCTCGCTATCACCTCGGAGTTTTAGCATAGTGGCAGCACTCAATCCTAACAAGATGTACCCCTCTCTTTCATCCAGTTTTCACCCAGAAGCCCATGGGGTTCTAACGGAAGAGCCAGCAGATGGGCCGAGGTACAGAGAATCGAAAGTTGATTGAGGGAGTGCATCGCCACGTGGGGTGGATGGCTCGTTAAACGGAGTCGCCCCCTTATTTTTGCATAGAAAATATGGAAAACCGGATGGGGAAGTATTCTTTTGCCATCAAAATGGTAAAAATCGTAGAAATGGTATAAAATCGTGTAAAATGATGCAAAAAATGAGAGAAATGGATACAGGACTCAAGGTACTGTTGGGGAAGGTGTTAGGCACCCCAAAATAGCCTAGGTAATTTCGGCCTCTCTTCGGCTCTAAAAATGGAAAACGACAATAGTCAGCTTGGCTAAACACAGCCTCATCCTAGAAGACTTTCCAGGGTATCAAGAGGAATAGTCTTATTCCTTCTGGTAAAGCAAGTGAAACCAACCAATGTGAGGATTCACAAGGGATCCGGCGAGAAAAAG
Source organism: Amphibolis antarctica (assembly GCA_024699675.1). Classification (NCBI taxonomy): domain Eukaryota; kingdom Viridiplantae; phylum Streptophyta; class Magnoliopsida; order Alismatales; family Cymodoceaceae; genus Amphibolis; species Amphibolis antarctica. The sequence goes on from JAMKPZ010001073.1 coordinate 42,947, forward strand.
AGATAGAGAAAGGCTTTGGTGGTCACCATTATGGACCGTTGGCTGAAGAGCCAAAGGTCTGGTGAGATATCTGGCTAGAACACCAGACTTCTGGGTCCCCTTACCTGGTGTCTGCCTGACATTCTGCCTCTCCTACTAGGGACAAGAGTTCATGTACCCAGTTTGGCTAGGGTCGGCAATGACTCATGTCGATGGCCTCATCTCGGAAGCCTTTCCGAGGCATTGGGAGGGTAGCTTTGCTCCTCTCAGTAAAGGGGAACCATCGGGGTGTACATACTCATACACCGGGACGGCCGACGTCGGCAAGGATGCATGTTGGCGGCCTCATCCCGGAAGCCTTTTTGAGGCATCAGGAGGGCAGCTTTGCTCCTCCCGGTAAAGGGGAACCGTCGAGGTGTACATACTCATACACCCGGATGGCCTCATCCCGGAAGCCTTTTCGGGGCATCGGGAGAGTAGCTTTGCCTCTCCTGGTGAGATAAGCAGGAAATAGGTAAAAACATGAATATAGACGTGATAGCCACCGCTATGGACCTCTGGCTAATAAGCCATAGTTCTGGTGGGTCTACTTGTCTACCTACCGGACATCTAGGTTTGGGGCTGGATTTTCACCTGGTGTGCCGCCTACACTTCCGGGTCTAGGGATTTTTGCACCCAGTCTTGAAATACGGGAGAGGCGGACACCTTCGGGGAGATGGTCATCTGTAAGCGGAGAAGACACGTCTGACGATGGCCAGGCATTTCAAAGAAAAGGGACAGAGAAAACCCAACGATATGCTCATAAAACACATAAGAAAACATGGGTTTCCATATAAAAAAACTTGACGAAGGAATCGTGATCGAACTGATCTCAATCGTACCGAGTGGATTTACCTAACAGGGAGGGAGGCTACCGGTACCTTCGGAAGTGTATCCGAAAGAATGATACCCAGGCATATCGTCCGACCTTTCCCTTTGCGTGGGGAAGGTCTCGTACGGTCAGGGTTCGAAGGAAAGAGGCTAAATTGGAAGCATGATGGCAAGGGAAAGAGGGAGCTTACCTGCAAGGAGACATCGATGATGGTCGGAAGTCTTTGCTCTAGTGTGGCAATAGGACAGAAAAAACCTCCGAAAAAACCTCCTTTTGCATGGAATAGAGGGCCCTTTATATAGGGAATTACCTTCCATTTTGGGTGATCCTGGGATGGAAACTCCATGTACGTTTTGGTTTAATCTCGTGATCTGCGTTGTGGGATTTAAGTAATTAAATCTTGCCATATCTTTCCAATAGATTTGAATTATTTACCCAGGCATTTAGCCGACAACCATGGTAGGTTGGCCAGCTGCTGGGCAAGGGAGATTGGCGTGCGCTAGGAATATAGCCAGTGGTTCGGTTCAGGGGAATAGGCCATGGCGGATAGCTGGGATTGTGCACCAGTTGATAACTCAGAGGTCGTGTACTTTGCCTCGGAAGTCGAACTGAGCTTTGCTTATGGCCATCGTAACCTCACGGCAGTTACCTTGCCTTCCCCCATCTGGAAAATGGTACTTCCGCTCTTGGATGCCTTGTATTAGTCGAAGTTCTGCGTGGTCGGCTGTTTTCTCTCCTCTGACGTCTGCGGGCGTGTTAAGGAGTGTACCTGCATGTTGGTGGAAGAGTTCGGAATTGGCCATCAAGGTATTTTACTGGCGTGCCGGTGGGTGGCCGGTTGATTTACTCGGCCACCCAATAGGTGCTAAACATGTGTTTCAACACCAATGAAGTGCAACTTCACAGTGAGGAGTTTAGGGGAATCGGCTGCCAGGTGATATACTATTGTGCTGGTGGGTGGCCGGTTGATTTACCCAGTCGTCCAATAGATGTTAAGCATGGGGGTCAACAGAATGCCCCTCCCTAGGCGAGGTTGTATGACCTCGGTGGAAGGAAACCGATGTCCTAGGGTTGAATGACCCTCCATGCGTAGGTGATAGATAACGTGAGGCTTCACACTTTGTGAACATCCATCGCTCATTAATAGTGAGATAGACTTTCCTGGAAGGTGCGTCAAGAGAAGTCTTGAGAAGTTCAGAGAGGATGCACTCTGAACTGTGAGGGCCAGACTTATACTCTCGAAGGATTCATCAAGAGCTACCTACGGGCTCCTCGTCACCTCATGTGGGTGAGCACAGACTTATACTCCCGGTATCTTAACCAAGAGCTGCCATGGTGGTGTGGACTTACACTTCTAGTTACCTAACCAAAAGATGCCTGAGGGGGAGCTGGGCTTACACTCCCGGTTACCTAATCGGAAGATGCCATAAAAGGGGATGGTCTTACACTTTCGATTCTCTAACCGGAAGACGCCTTGGATGTATCAGTAGGTCGGGTGGTCAAGCTAGAAAGTTCTCCCGACCATTAACCAGTGGGTATTAACCTCGTGTAGGCACGTGTCACGTCTACAGTCTGAAATCTACGCGGTTGTCAACGTAGGCAGTCATCACATCACCTCCCCTTGATTTTCAGTTTGGACGATTGCTTAACCAGCAGCCACCTTGTTGGTGCCAGCAAGTCGGGTAGTCACGTGTAGGCACTTTTCATGTCAGGTTTCGTCAATTTCTTCCTATAAAAGGGATGTGAGGGCACCCGCATTTCCCACCTCTTTGCGTGACTTGCAGCTTGAGCTAGGGTTTTTTGGGTCCTTCCTTCGGTTTTCTAGGCGGCGGTGATATCCCTCCTCCCTTCCTTTTGGTTTCGCTCTTTGTCTCTTTGTCGTGTTCCCTGTTTCCCTGGTCTTGTTTGCTTTTCCGCCTTCCTCCCCGTTTCACTTTCTTCCTGCCTTGTCTTCCTTTTCCCGATGCTTAGGAAAAAACATGTCACGGGGCATATCCAGCAGACGGCTGTTGCCTCTCTTGACCCAGTGCAACAGTGGCTTGAGACCCTGCCCCCGACACTTAGGGATTTATTGGTAGAAGACCTCGCCTGTCCCGACCACGCGAAGGCCATCTAGTTGCAGGTGTCTTACCTGCTTATGGATGGGCGGTGTGACCCAACCTCTGCCAATGCTATCTCCCAATGGTGGTTGTTGGAGCAACGCGGGGGCCCTGAGGCATCTGGCTCTTGTCCGTCGGAGGAAAGCACGGAAGGTGAGGGGTCTACGGAGGCAACGACTCCTCCCAAAATGTTGGTCGGGAGGCAACGACTCCTCCCAAAATCCTCTGACATGCCACCGGTGAGGCCCGACGACGCGGGGTCAGATGTGAAGTCTGTCCGCCTGGCCCTCTCACGGCATTACACGGCCACCGATTACGCTGAGGCGGCAGTCAAGGGTGTCTCCCCACCTGTCGCCGATCAGGAGCTCATTTTCCTTGTGGACGATCGCCTGCGGGGAAGAAGTATTTTGTATGGTAGGTTGGCTGACTTCGACCGGCTGCCAGAGGTGGAGCTGCTGTTCATCGTGCAGGGGCTCCTTCAATTCATCTGTGATCTCTGTTAGGTGGAGACCATCCTCGGCTTGGTCGCTGAGATGTACTCCAACCTATCCGAGGTGGAGTAGCAACTTCTTCTCGGCTTCCGTTCAAGGCCAGCCGCACTATCTGATGCACTCCTGCTTGAGGTGCTCAGTCTCTGCTCTACCGGGTTGGACATTTTTGCCCCTCTACCAAGCATCCCGTGGAGCATTGGCGACATTAACGCAGCAGTTGTGGTAGATACTGGGTCAGACCGATGGGTGGTCAAGACGCATCACCTGAACCCAGTCGCCCACCTCGTCTTGTTCATTTTGAACAATACCGTCCTACCGAAAGGTGGGCATTGGGACGAGGTTAGTGTGGCGACTTACCTCGCGACTTTCGCAGTGGTAATCGGCTGCCAGGTGAACTGGGTGGTGGCGGTCTAGCGGCAAATGCAGAGTGTCATCTATCTGGGTCGGAGGCCTCCTAGCCAACTCGACTGGTGGCTAGTAGAAGATGCGCTCCTGACCCAGCCCATCACGGTGACCGATCTTGGTCATTACGAGAGGCTCACTTCTAAGTGTGCCAGCTCGTCTACCGAGACTTCTACTGGGCCATCTGTCAGACCTTCGATCGGATGTCGTCCGACTACCTCTACCGCTACCTCACCTTTCCCGAGTGGAGCCCCAGGCCAAAGTGCGGTTGCCGATGCGTCATCCATGGAGACCCTTTTGACCTCCATGGGCGAATGCCTATGGACGGTAATGGACCAGCTGAGCGCTCAGGACGACGTTCTTCTGCAGGTGATGACCCGCGAGGATTGGTTGGTCAAGCTGCTTGAGCAGATGGAGGCTTGGGAGGTAGAGCGTCGGAAGGTCGGGTGCCAGAGGTACAGCGACGTGGACTGACCCCTTATACCCTGTAGTTTTTTTTTTCTTGTCTGTAATCAGAGAAAATTACTCATAATGCAATTTATCTTTTTCGAAAAATATGTTTCTTGTGTGGATTTTGCACATAAGAATATTCGCTTGCATATAAGTATATCCTATGGTAAAGTGCGAGGGAGTGATATAGAGAGGGTACTCGCGACGCGATAGAAATTCCGGCTACCGGCGTAAGCCGGGTTGCTATAGCGACCGCTGGCTGTTGATACCAGACATGCCGCTATTCCCTTCCGTTGGTCAGTCTTACCTCTATGCGATGCAGCATTTTAGTCGGATTGCACATAGCGGCATCCAGCTCTCTATGCTGGGTATTGGCGGCCGAACCTCCTTCGTTCCATGGAATGCGGTTAGCGTCCTCATTTTGGGTGCGGTTGGGATGTCGACTTCCTCTAGGCAGCAGTGACTCGTGAGCGGCTATCGGCTGATTTCTCTGTGTGACATCTCTTTTGGCACGGGCCCTCATAGTGGCGTCCAGCTATCTAAGCTGGGTGATGTGCGGGGGGACCTCCTTCGTTTCCGCAAGGAACGGTTAGTATCCTGATTTTGGACGTAGCCGAGGTGCCAACTATCCGTGGGTAGCCGTTTCTCATAAGTGGCTGCCGGCTGATTGACCTAGCTTGCTTATTTACCTACACACTTATTTGCACATTAGTCCCCCTAGGTGGGGGGGAAGTGTCATTTCCTCTCCTTATCTATGAGCACAAGTACTAATGTGTGTGAAGGTGTTGAGACATTGTATTATGGCCCGTCCCCTTGTATTCTGCTTTGTTGGTATTGTAAAGGCGGTGGATGCCAAGTCTATTCGCCAAAGTTTTATGGGTTGAAATAGTGGCATGTAGGAGGTAAGGGGATTTTTAAATGGCTACCCGTGATAGAGTCCGTGCAAGGGGGCTGCTCCAGTCCAATGGTGCTATCCAAACCTGTAGGGGAATGAAAGGTGGCTCACCTCACAGCGAAAAGGAACCGCTAGACATTTATGCAGGTGGATTTGTTAAACGTGATTCCTTTGTCCAGCGAAAGTGACCCTAAGGCGATAAAGACAGGTCTAGAGGAGAGATTCGAAAGTCGTCCTTTTGCCCATAGTTATGCTGATCCTTCCTCACAAGTTCGCATGGGGGTGTAGAGATAGCGGATAGAATAGTGCGGGTTTCAGAAACGTGAGCATCAGAACCCGAGGGTGGAAGCAACTTTTAGAGGGATGCCAAGCCCAATGTTGCTGAGGACGTAGCTGCCAGTAGGTCTTTTGTGCAAGATGTCAAGCCCTAGGTGTCAGCAAATGGGTCCTGACACCCGGTCGTCATATTGGTAGACTTCGATGGGTTGCCAAGCCCTGAAGAGAGGGGATACTTGGTCAATCGCGACAAGCTGGGTATAGGATGTGCAGGGATGGAAGCTCCACTTCAACTGGCAATACAACTTCCAACCCGTAAACTAGCGAATATGGTGTTGCTCTAGTGGCGGTTCTCAAGGACGTCCGGTAGGCCCAAAGTGTGTACGAGAGATGGTCATGTTAGTCCTTGTGCATCCGGACCATCTTCTTGAGTATTCGGACCAATGTCTTGTTGGCCGCTTCGACCGCTGCATTCATCTGTGGCCTATAGGGGGACACCCTTAAGTGGTGGATGCGACACTACTCGAGGTAGCCTGTGACCTGCTTGGTTGTAAAGTTGGTGCCGTTGTTGGTTACCACCTCAAAGGGCACGCCATATCAGGTGATGATGTGGTTACACAGAAACTTCAGGGTGGAGGTTGCCATGACAATTTTGTAGGATGCCGCTTGCACCCACTTGGTGAAGTAATCTATGGCCACCAGTATGTACCGGTGTCCATTGGTGGCTGTCGGCTTGACTTCGCCTACCACATCCAAGGCCCACATAGAGAATGGCCAAGGGGAAGCCATGTTGTATAGTTCTCTGGGGGGCGCGTGGATGAGATTTCCATGAATATGGCATTGGTGACAACGACGGACGTAGGCTGTGTAGTCCGCCTCCATTATACAAGGCGTGTAGTCCCCCAACACGGCGCCCATGAAAGAGGCTGTGATAGACAAGTACAAGAAGAATGACTATCCGGGATGAGGCAGCACGAGAATTGGTGGCTGGGAAAGTTGCCGCTTAATGTGGTTGAAAGCGGCTTAGCATTCCGCTGTCCATGCGAAGCTGGCATTTTTCTTCAGCAGTGTGAAGAAGGGCTCGCAAGTCGGCATAAGGCATGAGATGAAGAGCTCGATGTACTGTAGCCTTCCCAAAAAGCTTCAGACCTGCTACTCTGTCAGTGGGGGAGGCATATCTAAGATTGCCTTTGCCTTGTCGGGATCCACCTCAATCCCTCGCTTGCTGATGACGAAGCCCAGGAGCTTTTCGATGGTGGCCCCAAACGTTGATTTTGATGGGTTTAACTTGAGCCTGTACTTCCTTAGACGCTTGAATAATCTTCTCGTTTGAGATGTTGTTGATGTGTGCACGCCTTCACTTCCATATCGTCGATGTAAACTTTGACTTCTTTGTGCATCATGTCATGGAAAAGGGTGGTCATGGCTCTTTGGTAGGTAGCACTAGCATTTTTGAGCCCGAATGGCATCACCGTTTAACAAAAGACGCCCCAAGGGGTCGTGAATGCGGTCTTCTCCTTGTCTTCCTCTACCATGAGGATTTGGTTGTAACTGGAGAATCCATCCATGAAAGAGTACACCCCGTACTTGGCGGCGTCATCTACCAAGACATCTATGTGTGGTAGTGGGAAATTGTCCTTGGGGTTGGCCTTGTTGAGGTCTCGATAGTCAACACACATGTGTACCCGTCCGTCTTTCTTTGGTACGAGCACCATGTTTGCCACCCATTCCGGGTAGAAGACCAGTTGGAGGAACCAGACGTTCAATTGCTTGTGAACTTCCTCCTTTAGCTTCTAGGCCCATTCCTATCTCATCTGTCGAGCTTTTTGCTTCACAGGGCGGGCTTCCGATTTGAGAGGTAGTCGGTGGACGGCTACCCGTTTGTCCAAATCAGGCATGTCTTCATAACCCAAAGCAAATACCTTCATGAATTCTCGCAGGAGTGCAAGGAGTTGTCGTCGGTAAGGCTCAGGTACCTCTTTGCTAATTTTTGTTTCTTTTCAATTTTGTTCATCCCCAAGGTTTACAAGCTCAACTTCGTCAGTAGAGGTTATACCGATGGACTCGGGCAGTTGGACCCATGGATTGACCTCTTCAAGTTCTTGGTATTGCAGGGGGAAGCGGTTAAGGTCTTCCACTAATTGTTGACCCTCAAGCTGAAAGGGTGTTGGATGATGCACCTAGTGGGAGCTACATCCATGGTCTCCTAGTTGAGTGCTAGGTAGGTATACCGGTTGTCGGTTAGGAATGAGGCTGAACCCTGGGAAGGCTCTGGAGGAGAAGGCGACGAATTTTTCATGCTCGCTTGCTTGAGGTGTGAGGTCGTTGGACTTTGTCTGCTGCTCTCACTGCCTGGCGCATGAAGAGGGTGAGGGGCAGAATGCCCCTAGTTCTACCCCGAGACACTGCTCATCTGTTGGTATGTGCAGAAGGCTAGTTGGATGGCCCGGTTACTTGGTCGATAGGAAGCGAAAACCAAATATGGTCTTGGACAAGGGCGTGACGGGTTGTTCACGTTCACTTGTCTAGGTGATTGTGGCGGGGGAGGGGCAGAATGCCCCTAGTTTTGCCCTACAATGTTGGCTAGCGTTCTGCTCATAGAGGGTGTTACTTAGACTGAGCAGGCTAGCTATCCCGACTCCATGGTGCGGCACCCCTGCTAAAGGTTGACAGCTGCAAGATGATAGTACCTGTGATCGGATGGTTCTCAGCTGTACCCTGTGCTGAGTGAGACACTTGGTATGATTGCCAAGCCTTGGTCGACTTGGTCAGGTTACTGAGTTGGTGGCTGCTGAAGATGTAGCTGTCGGCGCACTTATGTTTGGGATGCCCAGCCCTATTGTTGAAGGTGTGGGTTTCGGCATGAGTCGCTCGGAAGCCATCAGGCTTGTCTCTTGACTTTGATGGCCTACAAGCTTGGAGGGTCCCCACCCTGGTCATTAGGTGGGTGTTACGATGCTAAGTCGAAGGAGAGGGGGAAGGAGCGCACCTTGTTGTCCCCTTTCGTTGTATGAACCAGTCGGACGCACTGTCCATTTCCAAAGCTCCTCCCCATGGGATGGACGATGGTGGGGGAGGTTGGCGAAGGGTTGGCCCTTCGCTGCTTGCCGGAGACTCTCCAAATAACTGCAGCAAACTGTCTTCTGGCTTGTGGTTTGGCTGCGGGGTGTCCTCCCAAGGCTCCATGCACTTGGACAGATAGTCGAAGGTGGCTAGGTTTTGGTGGTGAGGTGGTGGCAGCTGGCTCAAGTGTCGGGTGTTGTGACCCAGAAGATGTTACAGTGGCCACCGACTGTCCCGGACGATAGTAATTTTTGGCCAGTATAACAATGACTTCCCCTCTCCATAGGAACTTGAGCATCCTGTGAAGGGTGGAAGGTACAATGGAGTTTTGGTGGAGGAAAGGGCAGCCCAAAATGAGGTTGTAGCTTGGGGGAATGTCCACCACGTGTATCGGAACATCGAAGGCTGTTGGTCCGATGACGAGGGGAAGAACAATCTCACCTCTAGCTTCATGGAGAGTGTCATTGAACCCTCTCATTACTCAGTCTGTGGGAAGCAAGTCTTCTTCCTTGATCCCCAACTTGTGTAGGACCTGTAGTGGGCACAAGTTTAGCCCCGATCTGTCATCAATCATGACCATGGGGATGCACAGGTCCTTGTACTGTACCTGGATGTACAAGGATAGGTTGTCATTGGTCCCAGTCGGTGAGAGGTCCAAGTCTGAGAAGTAGACGAAAGACAAGACTATCACTATTGCCACCATCCCTTCTATGGCTCTAGGAGTGAGGCTTTGGTTCACTTTTGCCATCTATAGTGCCTTGAGGAGGGTTTCCCAGTGCTCGGTGGATGACTGGAGTAGATCCCACAATGAGATATCTACCTGTATCCCCTGTAGTTAGACTGATAAGTCTGTGGGTGGCAGTGAGTGGGCAATCGGTGTTGGTCAGGCGGTCGCCGGTGAAGCGAGCGGATGGTTGCCGATCAATGGTTGGTTTGGCATTCTCAGGATGGAGATCCCCTCTTGGCGTGGCTTCGGTTGATATACTAGGCTGGACCTAGTTATAGCTGTGCATGCAGATGGCTGTTGCTGGAATGGGGTGGGAGTTGGAGAGACGACTGCCTCCTCGCCCTTACGTTGCTCAAAGGTGGATGTGGCTGGAGCAGATGGCACAGTCAAGGGCATGAACTGCTGCGTTGCCAAATGTGCTTGGAGTGGTGCTGGGGCTGCAGCTGTTAAAGTGATTGCATTGGCTGGAGCGCTGGCCGAGGGAGTGAGATTGGCCACCAAGACCTTGGGGATTGAGGGCACTGCAAGGATGGCCACTCTGACGGGGGGCGGCTGGTGAGTAGAGGATCACCTTGGGTCGGGCTGGGATAGCTGTCCCGACGCCTGACACCCCTGACGAGGTGACCAAAGGCGTCACCCAAATAAAGGGTTTTCTGTAAGAGGGGGATGGCCCTTGTTGCGATGCAGGTTGTGAAGACCTCCTTCGGTGGTTGTGGACAATGAGGACAGAGGACTGGAGTTGTTGGTAATACGGTCAGAGCTCCTCGAGCGTTGATGGGTTGTGGGTCAGACAAATGAGGTTGACCAGGTTCAGCTAGGAAATTTCGGCTTCCAGCAATCGTGTTGAAGGGAGGGATTGCCTTGTCCCTTGCCCGTGTCTAGTTGAATACGTGGACACCGGCTGCATAGGCTGGAATCCCTCAAGCAGATGCCGTCTCTTGTTACCGAGCTTTGGGAGGATGGTATTCACCCGAGAGTTCTCCACATGGTTCGAGAAAGTCTGCTGGCTCGGCTCGGGAGATGCAGGAGGCTGTTGAAGCTCGATGGTTCTCGAGTTGATGAGACGCTGGATGGCTTGTCTCAGCATTTGGTAGTGGTTGGTCGCATGGCCAGCAGATTGGTGACACTCGCAGTACTGTTGTGAGTTGTACTAGGAGGGAAGAACAGCTGGGGATGGTCTGATAGGAGGGAGAGTGAGTAGTGTCTACACCTTGCAAAACACCTGGCTCAGTGGTTCGGAGAGCGACGTGTACTCTGTTATGCGCAGTTGTTGTACCTGTGTAGGTGGTTGGCGTGGTTGCCGCGACTGCTGCTAGGTGGGGCGCTATTGGTTAGCACCCGTTTGGCCCCCATTTTGCCCTTGGTTCCTTCAACGGGAGGATCCTGGGGCTGCTGCCTGCCATTGCTGTGACACCGACGGCTCTGGTGCAGCTGCCAGTGGTGGAGCCCTTGGGGCTGCTGATTTGGTGCCGGTTGGGCCGTGTAAATCGGTTGCTAAATCGGGGTGATGGCTAGTGGACGATACTCCTGGGCCAAAGCATACACTTGCTGCGGTTGATATGGCAGGGGTGCGGTTTCCACAATCGCAATAGGAGATGATCGCCCGTTATTGTTCCTTTAGAAGCCGCGATTGTTGCCCCCATTGTCGCCTATTGTTGGTGGCTTGGGATGGATGTTTCCTCCAATGTTGTCTCCAAAGGGGAGGGCCGAGAATCTTCCAGACTTCAGAAACCCTTCTAGATGGTTGCCAGTCTTGATCAACTAGGAGAATGTGGTGTATGCTTGAATGCACAGGAGCGCTACCAGTGATGGCTGGGCACCCTGCACAATCATGTCCAAGGAATCTTCCTCAGCTGGCTTGTCCCAGATTTGGGACGCCAGGGCCCTCCATCTACCAACGTAGCCGCTGAACAGCTCATTTTCACATTGGCAGAGGCTGCGGAGGTCCTCCAACTTGGGTGCCAGATCCAAGTTGTACACGTACTATTCTTGGAACATGTACGCCAGCTTCTCCCAGGTGTAGATTCTTGTCAAGTCCAAGGACATGTACCATGATAGTGTTGGCCCTTGGAGGTCCTCCATGTACGCCAGCTTCTCCTCGTGCTACAATGCCGCCATGTCCTCGTAGTAAGCCCGGAGGTGCACGCGGGGGTCATCATGCCTATTGTATTTGACCAATTTGGGCATCTTGAAGTTGGGAGGGAGCATTGCCTCCGGACAGAAATAGAGGTTTTGGAACAAACAAGAGGGTTCCGGCAGGCCGGGCCTCATGTTCTGGAAGGAAGCTTCTAGTTTAGCTTTCCTCTGAAGTAGTTGCCCCTGCAAGTTTGGCATTGGGGCGGCAGTAGTGGTTGCCATTGGCTGTAGTGGCGGCTAAAAGAATTGACCTACCTCGGGAGTGGTGACGACATCATATTCTTCGGTATGCGACATCTTCGGGACGCGGATGGTTGGCCTGGGTGGGATTACTGAACTAATCCCTTGCTATTGGTAATGCGCTAGCTGATGAACCAGGAGGGTTTGCTTGAAATGCCCTGGTCGGGGCGGCTGGAAGGTGCTGGCCCCTTCTATGCTCTCCACGTTTGAGGGCGGATGGTAGGATGGGTCGGTGTTTCACGTGGGAACCGACCTGTCACCTTCAGCTCCAGCAACTGGAGAGGTGGGCAGCGTAGGATGTGGCACGAGATTGTCGAATGCCGTAGTGGCAAACAGGTCTGGTGCTCGAGGTATATCTATGGCTCCAGTAGGTACAATGATCAGCCTGGTGAAGTTCGTCCTGGTGACGACAGGAGGTGGTGGGTTGAAGGCCATGGACAGCAGCATGGAGGACGTTGTGGTGAAAGATGGGGAAGTCCTAGATGTAGCAGCGAAACTAGAGGTCATAGCTCTTGCTTGTGAACGGGTCTAGATAGGGGTAGCCAGCGAGATCCGAAATTGCGAGAGACAACTGCAAAGGTTTGCAAGGAGAACCAAAGAAGGGTGATTTGGTTCGATGCATTTGAAAGCGGCTTCGCTTAGCAAATACGGTAGGTACGCTAAAAATCCTAATGGAAAACAAAGGACCGACTGTAAAAGAGCCATTCGAGCAAGAGTTTGAGTCGCTTGATCGATTAAACGCAACGAGTCTCCCCAACGGAGTTGCCAAAAATCTGTACCCTCTCTTTCATCTGGCTATCACCTAGAAGCCCATGGGGTTCCAACGGAAGAGCCGGTGGATGGGCCGAGGTACAGAGAATTGAAAGATGATTAAGGGAGCATGTCGCCACGTGGGGCGGATGGCTAGTTAAACGAAGTTGCCACCTTATTTTTGAGTAGAAAATAAGGAAAACCGGATGGGGAAGTGTTCTTCTACCATCAAAATGGAAAAAACCACAGAAATGGTATAAAATCATGTAAAACGATGCGAAAAATGAGAGAACTGGATATGGGACTCAAGGTACTGTTGGGGAAGGTGTTAGGCACCCCCAAACAGCTCGTGTAATTTCGGCCTCTCTCCGGCTCTAAAAATGGAGAATGACGATAGTCAGCCTGGCCAAACACAGCCTCATCCTGAAAGACTTTCCAGGGCATCGGGAGTAATAGTCTTATTCCTTCCGATAAAGCAAGTGAAACCAACCAATGCAAGGATTAACAGGGGATTCGGTGAGAAAAAGAGAGAGAGAAAGGCGTGGTGGTCATCATTATGGACCGTTGGCTGAAGAGTCGAAGGTTTGGTGAGATATACCCGGATGATTAGCGTCGGCAAGGATGCATGCCAACAGCCCCATCTCGAAAGCCTTTCCAGGGTATTGCGAGAGCAGCTTTGCTTCTCCTGGTAAAGGGGAACCGTCCGGGTGTACATACACATACACCCGGACGGTCGGCGTCGGCAAGGATGCATGTTGGCAGCTTCATCCTGGAAGCCTTTTCGGGGCAATAGGAGGGCAGCTTTGCTCATCTCGGTAAAGGTGAACCGTTGGGGTGTACATACTCGTACACTCAGACGATCGGTGTCAGTAAGGATGCATGCCGATGGCCTCATCTCGGAAGCCTTTCCGAGGCATTGGGAGAGCAGCTTTGCCTCTCCCAGTGAGATAAGCGGGAAATAGGTAAAAACGTGAATATAGACGTGGTAGCCACCACTACGAACCTCTGGCTAAAAAGCCAAAGGTCTAGGGCTAGATTTTCACCCGATGTGCCGCCTACACTTCCGAGTCTAGGGATTTCTGCACCCAGTCCCAAAATATGGGAGAGGTGGACACCTTCCAGAGATGGTCATCTGTAAGTGGAGACGACACGTCTGATGGTGGCCAGGCGTTTCAAAGAAAAGGGATAGAGAAAACCTGATAATATGCTCATAAAACACGTAAGAAAACATGGGTTTCCATATAAAAAAACCCGACGAAGGAATCGTGACCGAACTGATCTTGACTGTACCGGGTGGATTTACCCGACAGGGAGGGAGGCTGCCAATACCTTTAGAAGCGTATCCAAAGGAATGTTACCCAAGCATATCCTCCGACCTTTCCCTTTGCGTGGGGAAGGTCTCATACGATCGAGGTTCGAAGGAAAGAGGCTAAATTGGAAGCATGATGGCAAGGGAAAGAGGGAGCTTACCTGCAAGGAGATGTCGACGATAGTTGGAAGTCTTTGCTCCGGTGCGGCAACAGGACGTCGGTGCTCCGAGTAGCTCTCCTCCAAAATCACGCCTTTTGAATGTCAGAAAAAGCCTCCTTTTGCATGGAACGAAGGGCCCTTTATATAGGGAATTACCTTTCATTTTGGGTGATCCCGAGATGGAAACCCTGCGTACGTTTTGGTTTAATCCCATGATCCGTGTGATTGATTGATTACGGCATTTAAGTAATTAAATCTTTCCATATCTTTCCAATAAATTTGAATTATTTACCTAGGCATTTAGCCGGCAACCATGGTAGGTTGGCCAGCTGCCGGGTAAGGGAGATCGATGTGTGCTAGGAATATAGCCAGTGGTTCATGGGAATAGGCCGTGGCGGATAGCTATGATTGTGCACCAGTTGATAACTTGGAGGCCATGTACTTTTCCCTGGAAGTTGAACTGAGCTTTGCTTATGGCCATCATAACCTCACGGCAGTTACCTTGCCTCTCCCATCTGGAAAATGGTACTTCCGCTCTTGGATGCCTTGTATTAGCTGAAGTTCCACGTGGTCGGCTATTTTCTCTCCTTTAACGTCTACGAGCATGTTAACGAGTGTACCTATATGTTGGTGGAAGAGTTCGGAATCGATCGTTGAGGTATTTTACTGGCATGCTGGTGGGTGGGTGGCTGATTTACCCGACCGCCCGATAGGTGCTGAACACGGGTTTCAACACCAGTGAAGTGCAACTTCATTGTGAGGAGTTTGGGGGAACTGGTTGTCAGGTGATATACTAACGTGCCGGTGGGTGGCCAATTGATTTACTTGGCCGCCCGATAGATGTTCAAATGAAGGAAAGCTTTGAAAGTGACATGGGACGACACAAGGGTTGCAAGGAGAAGCTACAAGGAAAACCAAAGAAGGGTGATTTGGTTTGATGCATTTGAATGCGGCTTCACTTAACAAATGCGACAGGTATGCTAAAAATCCTAATGGAAAAAAAAAAGGCCGATTGTAAAAGAGTTGTACGAGCGAGAGTTTGAATCGCTTAATTGACAAAACACAGCGAGTCTCCCCAGTGGAGTCACCAAAAATATATACCCACTCTTTCATCTGGCTATCACCTAGAAGCCCATGGGGTTCTGCTAGCAGAGCCAGTGCTAACCCCCATGCTTGAACAGAAGGGTCGAGGGACCAACCGGCCTGCCGCTGGTGAACCAGTAGAAAAATCCGGCAGCCAGCTCCCCCAAAACCCACACTTGAACCGAAGAGTCGGGGGACCAGCCGGCCTGCCATCGGCGAACTGGTAGAAAAACCCGACAGCCGGCTCACCCAAAACCCACACTTGAACCGAAGAGTCGAGGGACTAGCCAGCTTGCCACTGCAAAATCAGAGGCATCACACATGACTTCAAATGGATGCACCCAATTAGGTGATTGGACAATAGGGGATGATGCCAGTTGGTTCTTTTTCTTATAAAAAGCTTCTTTGCATTCTTGGTTGAACATAAATGGGACATCTTTCAACAAGTTCGTCAAAGGTCTAGCTATCTTGCTAAAATCCTTAATGAACCTCCTATAAAATCCAACATGGCCTAGAAAGGATCTTATATCTTTAACTATTTTAGGCTCAGGTAGATTGGCAATTAATTCCACTTTTGCCTTGTCCACTTCCATTCCTTTCTTAGAGACCACATGTCCCAACACAATTCCACTCTGGACCATGAAATGGCACTTTTCCCAATTTAAGACCAATTTCTTTAATTTGCATCTCTCTAGCACTGATCTTAAATTCTTCAGACATACTTCAAACGAAGACCCGAATACAGAGAAATCATCCATGAAAATCTCAAGACAACTCTCAATCATTTCATTGAAAATGCCCATCATGCACCTTTGAAAAGTCACTGGCACATTACAAAGTCCAAAAGGCATTCGCCTAAATGCAAATGTTTCGAAAGGGCATGTGAAGGTTGTCTTCTCTTGGTCTTCAGGAGCCACAGCAATTTGATTATAACCTAAGTATCCATCAAGAAAGTAATAGTATTCCTACCCTACCAATCTTTCTAACATTTGATCAATAAAGGGTAATGGAAAATGATCCTTTCTGGTGGCGGCATTGAGCTTCCTATAATCAATACACACACGCCAACCAGTTTGCTTCCTAACAGGAATGAGCTCGTTCTTATCATTCTCTTCTACCGTCACTCCAGATTTCTTAGGGACAACCTAAATAGGGTTGACCCAAGCACTATCGAAGATTGGGTAGATGATCTCATTGTCCAGAAGTTTGATTATTTCTTTCTTAACTACCTCTCGTATATTGGGGTTTAATCTCCTTTGAAACTCACGAGAGGGCACAACATTATCCTCTAAATAAATTCTATGCTGGCAGATGGCAGGACTTATACCCTTGATATCTGCCATAGTCCAACCAATAGCTTCTTTAAATTCCTTCAGCAAATCCAACAAACTCAGCACTTGATCTCTAGACAAATTATTAGCAAAAATCACTGGGAAGGTTTCATGTTCTCCCAAAAATCCATATTTTAAATTGTTGGGTAAAGGTTTCAACTCTAGGGAAGGAGCTCCTAAAGTTGGGAGTTCGTGTGGAGAGTTGGTTGGAAGATCCCAAACTTGGTTCTCCACATCCTCTTCTCCAATGATCTCAAATTCATCATCACCACCTCTCATTCCAGAGTTTGATTCATTAAAAACCTTTAACATGTTTACTTGCACAATTTCATCCATTCCATCCTCTTCATCTTCTAAAAATTGGAGCATTTGTGCACTTACTTCATCCTCTTCACATTCTTCACTTGCTCCTCCTTTAGGATGGAAAACATTCAACTCAATTCTCTTATCACCATAAGATAATCTCATGACACCTGACTTACAATTAATTACGGCCTCAGCAGTGGCCAAAAGAGGTCTACCCAATATAAGGGGAATGAAGTCAGATTTATGTGTGGGGTTACAGGTTTCTAAAACTACAAAATCTACTAGATAAATAAATTCTCTAATTCTAATTAAGACATCCTCAATCTTCCCTCAAGGGTATCTTAAAGACCTATCAGCTAACTATACAATGGTCTTAGTGGCCACCACGCCATCTAGTCCCAAAGACTCAAAAACACTACTAGGCATTACATTGATTCCGGCTCCAAAGTCTATGAGAGCTTTGTCCAATGTTTGATACCCAATAGTGCAAGAAATTAGTGGAGTCCCTGGATCGTCTAACTTAAATGGAAGTTAAGTGGTGAAGGGAGAACTAGCTTTTCGAGCCAGAAAGGCTCTCTTAACAACGTTCCTGGTTCTCTTCTTTGTACACCACTTCGTTAGAAATTTAGCACAATTAGGCATTTGTTTTAATAGATCTAGAAGAGGTATGTTAACTTGAATTTGTTCAAAAATTCCTTTAATGCTATCATCTTTTATTTGCTCATTAGACTCTAGCCTATGAGGGTAGGGTGCTAATGCTACAAGCTTTCTCGTGTTTAGCTTTCCTTTTGTTTTCTTGAGAGTGGGTTGATTAGCATGCTATGTTGTTGATGCTTTGGTTGTTCATTCTACGCATTTTCTGACTTATTTCATTTGAAGGGAGGGAGTTAGTCACTACCCCATATTTCTTTCATTTGATTCATTGTCATACTGTTGTGCAATGAAATTTTTCTTGAGTAGTGAAGGTGTGAATCCTTTTGTTCAAGGTAAAAAAGCCTTTGTGGACAGGTGACTCCTCATTCTAGTAGTATAAGCTTATTGAATCTAGAGGACATTGTGAGAGAGTGTGATGTTAGTTTGAGCCACCACCATGACCAGTGAGTTCAATAGTGATAAGTGAACTGAATAATTTTTCATGTGATTTGAAATTTTTGATTTTCATATGTTATTTTTACTCAAGACAAGTAAAAGTTTAAGCATGGGGGAGTTTGTTTGGATTAAAATGTTGCATATTTTTTATAGGTTATTATTGGTTAAATGGACTCATAATAGAACTATCAAGGCCATATTAGGCATGGATTTCAATAATTAACCAATTTATAACTAAACTCCATTTCTTACAAATTATAATAGATAATTGTCACAACCATGCATTATTTATGGGTTTTATGTATGATTTGAAACCTTGATATATTTTTTGTTGATGAAAGACCAAAGTTCAAGGAAAAATTAACTTTATTGGAGATGAAATGAGGAAGATCAGATGGGATTCAATCCCATCCGTTGGATCAAAAATCAATGGGGCAAAGACACATGAAGACTCTTTATAAGCACCTAGGGTTTGTCCAAGGGGGCTCTCTGGCTTTTTGCTCTTGTCTTTGGGGTTCTCGTGCATGACCTCCACAGCTGTCCTGCACACCTCCAAGGGGAGAAGCACAAGAGCTTGAGGAGAGGAAGAAGACGTCCAGCCATTTCGACCACCACTTTAGCCCGGATCTCCTTCCACAAGTCACTTCCAAAGTTGCTGATCACCCTAGCTGCCTTCATCCCTCACGTCCTCCTTGGTTGTGAGTGGTTCCAAACTTCAGTTCTTCACTGCACTCCTTCCTCAATTCTTGATCTATCTTTTTATCTAGGTTATTCATAGTTTTGCATAGTTAGATTTAGATTCTTGCAAGTTTTTCTATTGTTATTTAGGTAGATCTATTGTTTCTTGTTATATTTTGTTTTACATCTTGAAAACTCTGTTATTTCCTTACTAAAACCTTAAGATCAAATACTTTTGATGCTTTGAAATCATGTTTTTATGTTTATGAATGTATCAATGATGAGATCTTTGATATATTTTGAGTGAAAAGTTCGTATATGATGCAAATGACATATGGGTATTCTACGTTGAATCCGACATAGGGTTTTTGATTTGGATGCCTTGTGAATGTTAAAAAAATTCTGAAAATTTCCAGATTCGTGCGTTTTCATATCTATTTCAACTCTACGAAATTTCATTCCATTCTGATAAGGTTTGATATTGTTCCCGAATGCATATGTAACCAGGCACAAAAGGTTCTAGATGATTTTCATTAGGTTCTAGTTCTACTTCCTCTTCTTCCAAATTACTATGTTGATTTTCAATTTCTTCATTTTCCTAACTCTCTCCTCCTTGCCTATTTATCTCAATCTCTTCTCTAATGGGTGGGGTCTTGTCTATGACTACACCTAATCTAAGTGTCACATAGGCATCTATTGGACTACACACTTTGCTTAAACTTTCCCAACTATTTTCATTATTATCTTCAATTATTACAAAATTTTCTATGTTGGTTTCATGTTCTCTTTCTACATTATTTTGAAATTGGTGCTCTACCTCCTCACTAGGTTGGGTTGAAGGCTCTTCTAATCCAAAAGATGGATTTATCTCATAACCCCCTACTTCTACCTCCCTAGCTAAGTCTTCTAATTGTTCCCCTAAGGCTTGCACCTGAGTTATGATTCTACACTCTTTTTCCTTTGCTGATTCTTCATAAGTAATTGGTTGAGTGTAATAATTTTGACATTCATTTTCTTTATGATAGTAATTAATTGAATTAATGGCTTTTACTGTTTCATCTTCAGGATTTTGTAAGCATTCTTCTTCATTATGTCCTAACATTAAACATCTGGTGCATTGTTTTACAATCTCTAATGGTTGACAAGGATAATAATAAAAAATACATTCAGTTGTGGTATGTCCCTCTATATGACATAAGTCACAATAGAGATGGCATCCATCTCCAAAGGCATAAAAATTATTCTCCATAATTGCCTCCTTTGAAGATGCACAACCAAATCAAATGTAAAGGCTCAATCCAAACCAACACGCAAGACCTAGATTATATCGTGCCAAGTCCTTGGCAATGGCACCAAAAACTTGTTCGTGATTTTTAAGTTTTAAAATTTATAAACCACAAGTGCACAACATCAGGAATAGATACCGGCAAGTATGGGTCGATCTGCAGGGAATTGGGGCTACCTAGATCTTAAAAAGGCTTAGCTATCTATAAACTAGCACTAATCTGATCGGATTTTGGCTTAAATGCCAAGTTTACAGAATTTTATCTAATTAATCACTTAGCCAATGAATCTGAAATTTTTACCATATGTGTATTTTACAGTTTAGAATCAGGGAAAAAATTATGAAATATAGAACACGTCTAGGCTAGGCTAGAAAATTCTGAAATCGAAAATGATCCCAAAACTCGGAAAACTTGTCTGCCTGCCCCCTGATCCCTGAATCCTCATATCTTCTACTTTAATCATCAGAAAATATTGAAATCAGATATGAAGGTACGAAACAGGATCCAGAAATTAATAGTATTTTTTTCATATTTTTATATGTCCAGAAAAAATTTAAAACAAGTGATAACAGAGGTAAATCGTGAATCGTTGCACTTCTGCACCTGCTTACATATGCATTCGGGAAAAATATCAAACCTTATCAGAATGGAATGAAATTTCGCAGAGTTGAAATAGACATGAACATGAACGAATCTGGAAATTTTCAGAATTTTTTTAACATTCACAAGGCATCCAAATCAAAAACCCTATGTCAGATTCAATGCAGAGAGCCAGTAATGCGAATCCGAGAACACTCACATGGCATTTGCATCATATACGAACTTTTCACTCAAGATATATCAAAGATCTCATCATTGATTCATTCATAAACATAAAAAAATGATTTCCAAGCATCAAAATTATTTGATCTTAAGGTTTCAGTAAGGAAATAACAGAGTTTTCAAGATGTAAAACAAAATATAACAAGAAACAATAGATCTACCTAAATAACAATAGAAAAACTTGCAAGAATCTAAATCTAACTATGCAAAACTATAAATAACCTAGACAAAAAGATAGATCAAGAATTGAGGAAGGAGTGGAGTGAAGAACTAAAGTTTGGAACCACTCACAACCAAGGAGGACGTGAGGGATGAAGGCAGCTAGGGTGATCGGCGACTTTGGAAGTAACTTGTGGAAGGAGATCCGAGTTGAAGTGGTGGTGGAAATGGCTGGACGTCTTCTTCCTCTCCTCAAGCTCTTGTGCTTCTCCCCTTGGAGGTGTGCAGGACGGCTGTGGTGGTCGTGCACGAGAACCCCAAAGACAAGAGCAAAAAGCCAGAGAGCCCCCTTGGACAAACCCTAGGTGCTTATAAAGAGTTTTCATGTGTCTTTGCCCCTTTGATTTTTGATCCAACGGATGGGATTGAATCCCATCTGATCTTCTTCATTTCATCTCCAACAAAGTTAATTTTTCCTTGAACTTTGGTCTTTCATCAACAAAAAATATATCAAGGTATCAAATCATACATAAAACCCATAAATAATGCATGGTTGTGACAATTATCTATTATAATTTGTAAGAAATGGAGTTTAGTTATAAATTGGTTAATTATTGAAATCCATGCCTAATATGGCCTTGATAGTTCTATTATGAGTCCATTTAACCAATAATAACCTATAAAAAATATGCAACATTTTAATCCAAACAAACTCCCCCATGCTTAAACTTTTACTCGTCCCGAGT
>JAMKPZ010001074.1:0-73432 GCA_024699675.1 Amphibolis antarctica
AGTCACACGTGAAATTAAACACAACGACACATGGAAAATAATCGATTGAAAAGCGAGGGTTTTAAAATATTTAATGAAAATAACTTTTAAAAATAATCAGTTAAAATCAAATTATCTTTAAAAAATTTCACCCTAATATTTAAGATAAAAAAATCCACAAATATCTTTCAAATTTAATCACCGTATTCGTAATTAATGAAAAATTAATTATACATACATGAATGAATTTTTTTAGTTAAAGAAGAGAGTGTTTTTAAATTTCACCTGCTGCATGAGAGAGAGTGTTTTGAAATTTCACCTAAGAGAGAGTATTTTTAAATTTCACCGACAGCTTGAGAGAGAGTGTTTTTAAGTTTTTCAATTTCAACCGTTGATCTTACGATCGACGGACACCTACAGAACTCGTGCCCTCATATATATATCACATTTACATATATTAATATATGAATATATTAATACATCATTAATTAACGATGACAGATTTTCAAGTGACAGATTTTTTATCGTTCCCTTTATACATACTTATAATAGTTATATTATAAAATTAAATTTAAAATTTTAAAAGTAATGTTATTATTTGTTTTTTTAAATTCAAAATTATTATTTTTGTATGTTTTCATTAATTGATTTTTTAACTTTAAGGAGCAAATATCTGATACGTTCAATGAATGTCTATCAAATCACATAATACTCATTTAAAATGGATGTTTGATATACCTAACAGAATTCCGATCATACGATGTATTCCAAACTTCAATTCAAAATTTTGCTTTGGAATTTTGTATTTTAGATTTAGATTCTCCAAGGTAGATAAGTAAAATATATAAAATAATAAAATTTCAATATAAACGTTAATAATTCTAATTTCTTTGTAAATTCAAAACATGAAGTATCATAACTATTGTGAAATATTAAACTTTACAAAATGTTTAACGTTATAAATCATTTTGCATTATAAGATATCAGAATATCTGTTTTTCATCGTTAAAACCAACAATGAAAAATGCTTTTAAATAAATTGATTTTCCTAACAGATATATATTATATTAATATATTAATATGTATATTATTCATATAGATATTATATATAGGAAATTATCATTCTTTAATTTATCATTAAATCACTAATAGTAAAACTTTATATTAAAATATTTATAACAAATATCTACGTAGTTTATACAAATAACTAATTAGAAGCTAATTCTCTAATAGTACCAATAGAGTTATTTTCCGGTAGTGTTAACTTTAAGTCATTTTCTCGTATATACGAAAATTAATGAAAATGAAAATTTTAAATTTTTTTAATGGTTAAAATGTTAAAAATCTATAATATTTTTAATTTTTTCAAAATTAAAATTTTCCTAATTTTTCCTAAGGTGTATAAATGGTCTAATAAAAATTTTCATTTCTAGATTTTTAATATTTTAACAATGAATTTTTTTTTATATTTTCATTTTTATTAATTTTTAAGGGGCACAAATCCCTCTTAGTGGTGCTGTCATTTTTAATGATATCTATTAGATAAGAATTTTTTTTTCGAACACTGAAACTTTATCCGTATAATTGAAATTTATTTTATATCATCAAAATTTTCTTAAATATTATCAAAACTTTCTTTGAACTATTAAAGTTTTCTTTACATTATTAAAATTTTTTTTTCAAATCATTAAAACTTCAACTATATCATTAAAATTTTATGTAAATTTTTTGCCAAAATTTCTTTCAAAGTATTATTAATTTTTTTTCAAATACTATTAAAACTTCCTTTAAAAACCTCGTATCATTAAAAGAAACTTTCCAGTGACGCCGCTCTCCGTTACTAACTTAGCAACCGTCCGACGGAAGCGTCCCTGTTTCCCTCCCTTCGGTGCGGAACCCCAGGGAGCATCTAGGGCACTGCGAAAGGCTCGAGAAGGGAGGGCGCTGCTGCCGTCCATCGACGCTGCCAAGGAGGCGAGGTCGGGAAGTGAGCTCGGATATTGGCGGAGCGGTGGAGCTTCGCGTGGTCCCCGAAGGTACAGTTTCGAGGGACAGCGTCATCAGCAGTGGTGGAGAGACGAGTTCGACTACGCTCGGGGGGTGACCTTGTGAAGGTGAAGCTCTGAGTCCTCTTCCTCTATGGGTCGCCCTTGTCTGACGTGGGGTAAGGACCAATGTTGTTGTTCACCTTCCCGGTTGTGTGCAGGTGGTCGGGTGGTCCTCCACGGTGTTGTGCGGAGGGTAGTGTGGCCTGGGAGGCGTTCGTCTCCTCTGCTAGGGTTCTGGTCGGGCATCCGGTGGGAGAGACGGTCTTCCATTCCTGCCTTGGTGCAGTAGGTGGATTTTACGACTTTGTGGGGATTTTTAGGAATCAGCTCATTTTTGGTAAGTTTTCTAACGAATGATTTAGAAATAACTATTTTGTCTATTATTGCATGATTTCCTGCATGCTTATGGTATTGTAGCATGATTGTCGATAAATATACACCTCTTGACACTGTTCACATTGATATTCATATGCATATTGGTTATTGTGACGCATTTAGGAGATTGTGATGGTTATACCATGTAGCAAGTGAGATTTCATACTTTATTGGTTAGTTTTGGGAAGGCTTATATCCAGGATTGTGCATGCATTTTATATGGTCGAAATGCATATTTCTTCTTGTTGCATAGCCTTGGTATTGTGTTCATGATGCATAGTTGGTGTTTTTCCATCATAGAGTTTTTTTGGTATATTATGGTAATTATAGTATAGTTACAATTTGGATTTGATCACATGAGGTTAAATTATGGTATCGTGCAAGATTACAAGACTAGTTGACTGTGGACCTCGTCATTGGGTGATGTATGAGTTTTGGACCCTATCACAAGGGTTAAATGTAGTTGTAGCTAGATGTTGTAATTATCAGTGTCGTGAATGCCATTCTTAGATGTGATCTGTACTTTGGCATGCATATAGATACTGTGGTCGTGTGATTGGTTTATTTCTATTGGTAGCATGCATATGTTATATTTTATAGCCTTCCTGTGTCAAGGAGTTTCAGCTGTTAAAGTAATGCTTTGGAACTTGCAGTGTCTTGTTTTGGATCTTGTTATTTGATGTTTTGAGATTGGTGGTGGAGGATTTGGCAATCTTCTTGTTTTGGTTTTATTTGTGATTGGTTGATTATTTGTTAATTGTTAAACCTTTTAAAGGTATTCTAGCCTAGCAATGATAGAGGGAGTGGTTTTTCAAGTCTTTTTTAAAAAACATGAATTTTCTTTCTCATTATTGTGGTGACTGTCATTTTTTGGCAAAATCTAGGATGTGACATTATTTATACGTCCATTAATACTATACAAGATTTTCAACATTCATATTATATTTATATTATAAACAGAGCTTATTATAATATTATAAGCATAAGATATAAAGCATATATATTTCATATGAATATTATGTATAATAAACAGATCGTATTATAATATGAATATTCATATTATATTTACAACATTTCATATTATACTTTGATATACGTGGAAAAATTTAAATTTATGTGCACACAAATTTTGATAACCCTCGTGACCTTTTTCACCATTAATTAATTGTATAAGCATTTTTTATAATACATGATGTTTTTTTTTCAATTTCACTTATTGTGAAGTCAACTTTAATAATGGTAGAGAGTTAGATTTGAGAGTGATGAAACAAATGGTATTAGAGTTGTATAGTAAATTTTTTGATGAGGATTTGTGCATGAGAGTTCATGTGTTTATGATGATGTCTAGAAGTTTGTGCATAATTGAAATTGAAATTCTTGATGTTATACCAAACAAAGCCCCAAAAGACCTTCCATACACAAAGGAAGCTGCAAGAAGGTAAACTTCTCACACTCTTAGCTTCCAAGCTAGAATTCTTGCAGCTGGACTAAATGAAATTATAGAAGGACCTTTCATGCACAAAGGAAGCTGCAAGAAGGTAAACTTCTCACACTCCTAGCTTCCGATTGGTTTCGTTTGAAAGAAAGCCGCCACCATTGAAGTGTACACCTCTGCCTACTGGTGCTCCCTAAAAGAAACCCAAGGCCTTAAGAAAGTGGCCACCTTTGAATTGTGCATGTACAGCCAAAGTTGAGTGCTACTATGTAGTATTGACCTTTGAAGCTTGAATGCTGTTGTGTCCATCAGCTGACTCAATGTTGATGACATCAACCTTTGACAGTTAAGTATTTTGTTTTTACTATTCTTTTAATATTATTTATTATTATAATGTTGGTAGAGATATGTATTTGGGTAGTGTTTGTTTAAGCGGTATAATTAGTTTGGGTAGATTTTATGTTTTTTAAGATATTACACGATTTATGATGTAAACTTTTGATTATTTTTGTTATGATTTTTTAGTGTGTAGAATGTTAAAAATGTTTAATTGTGGTGTAAAGAAAAAAAAAAAGGTATACAGTGTTTATTGTTTAAATAAATTGAGCTTTGGGCAAATGGAGATGACAGGAGACCCACGTAATCAAAATGGCTTAGCGAGAGACTCATGTAGCTGAGATGTGTGGTAGGGAGTTTTGAGAATATGACTTCCCACACTTGAGGAGACTTTAGGTATGCTTGTGAGAGTTTTTTTCGTTTGTACAAAAATTTTCATGTCATTATTGATTTACTATATGCCATTGTATTATACGATAAATACAGTTAAATTTTTTTATAACAAATGTACCCTTCTTAGAACCTTCATTTTCCCTCCGAAGAGAGGATGAGAAATCGGTGAGTTTCACTTAGGCTAAAGAGTGCTGGTAAGAAGGTAAACTTCTTGCCAGGCTTGGTTTGATTGGTGTTTAAATTTGGTGTGCTAGAGTTCCAAATCCGATTGGCTAGGGCTGAAGTCCGGAAATTCCATAGAAAAGATTGAAACTCGGAAATGTTTGTATTTATTCATTTCTATGTTGTAAAAATTTACAATTTATTTATAAGTTAGAACGTTAATGTTGTATCGACATATTTGGGAAATGAAACTTATTTATTTATGTTAATTGTGTAGAGTAGCAAAATTGTTTGACATGTAGGTTTTGATTGTGTCAAAAATGTTTGAAAATTTTTATTAATAATTTTTAAATTATTTTTTTCATTAAGTGATACATATATAAGAGGGTTTATGCTTTTGGAAAATATAAAAATGTGAGAAATGATGGAAAATAATAAGTCAAATAGAAGAGAAAATATAATTGTATTTTTGTAAAATACATATCTTACTTAAAAATTATTGATAAAATATAATCGTATTCTTATTAATACATATCTTACTTTAAATGATTATTTATCACAAAAAAGTGTCGTCGTGTGAAAAAAAGTGGATGAAACAAGTTGATGTATGTCGTGTAATTGGAGAGAATAAGGAATTAGAATGCTTTAAGATTTGTGTCAGGATATCCGAGGCCTAAGAGTTAATGTAAAAATGGTCTCTTGAAATAAAATATAAATTAATATATTGATTGACCTACGATCAATTAACTTTGATTAATCATGAGCGAGAGGAACGCTGGAATAGACCTACATTAATGAAATTAAAAAATGGATCAAGACACATGAAAAACTTCTTTCATATATATATTATCAAGATTTTCTAATCTTTGTAATTATTATTAATATTTATTAATTTTATTATATAAAAATTAAAGTTTAATCATGTCTACACATAAGCTCATACAGATTTATTCTATTACGTTTGTCATTTTCTTAGGTTTTGTTTGTTTAGGTATTTTTGGGAGGTAAGTTGAATTTTACGATTTATGATAAAATATATGATTTACGATAAAATGTTAATAATATTGGTTTGATTTTACGAATATAAAAAATGTAAAAATTTGATAAATGTATTGCACAATGTTATGTTATATAGTAAAAAATGTAATTTTATAATACGAAAATACACGAACAAATATAGTTTTAGTGTATATATATATTCAAGAATTCTACAATTTCTCAAGAAATCTTATTATTTTCATTTTTAGTCAATTTTAGAATTTTTTTCATGTTCTTTCTCTTCAATTCTAATCATAATTATTATCATTTTATTCTTTTCTCACTAGAAGTTAAATATTTATAAATAGAAAATTCATCATTTCCTCTCATTCATTTAAAATTATATAATAATTTAAGTAATAAAAATTTATATAATATAAAAAAGTTGTTCATGAATAGATACTAAATTAAAAGTTGTTTTCCCATTACTTTGTATGTAAAAATTGTGCCACTTTAAAATAACTTAAAATTTAATGTTTTTAGAAAGAGCGTCGGGTGGGCCAGCGCACGGTGTGCCATTCCCAAGATCGTAAGACGCCTCACCCCACTTTCGGCAAAGTGGGGACACGTAATCTGATGACGCGTTGGTTTGGTGTGTTCCGCATCAGATCTAATCGCGACCGTTCATCTTATCATTCCGCGTACCTAAGTTCAGACCCCCAATTAAACTATCTACGGTAACGTAAAAACAATTAATAACGATAATAATCACTTATTTTCATCACGATGATGTATCGCAAGAAATGATGAGCCGGTGATTACGCAAAGGCAAAAACGAACCCGTTGGTAAATACAACATTAATTAAAAGTAAACCCTGGTGGTTTAAAATTAAATAGAAAAAAAAGTCGCCACTTTCGCTGGAATGGACGGTGGATTGCGGGTGGTGGTCGACAAGAGATGGAGGCTGGAATAATGAGCGACGGGGAGAGAAAAAAATAAACCCGGGCGGTGATACCGACGTCGGGCGGCTTGGCTGTGTGCGTCCCTCTCTCTCTCTCTCTCTCGCTCTGCGTCGCCCTCTCTCCTCCTCTTCGTCCTCTGTTGATGCTGGAAAGTGGTGGCGCTTGTGAGCTTGCCGATTGCGCCACCTCCCTAGATCTCCGATCCACCGAACTTCGCCGATCTGTTCCGGGTGAGGTTTCTTCCGTCTACAAATTCGCTTCGTCGCATCATATCTTGCGATTCGATTTTGGACCGGAGGCGATCCGCCTTGGTTGCGTCGCGATTGAAATTTGGATTTCGCCTCTGGTTGCCGATGTTCTGTATTGAAATCTGGTGATGTTGTCGTTAAGGATTGCGTGATTACCCTTCCCGGTGAGGCATTTTTTCCTGCTTATGGCGGAGGAGTAGATTTGTGAGATTCAATAATGTGGAATAGTGATAAGTGGCAGGGTGGGGGAGGTCGTTGGGAGCGTTCTCTCGCTGATTTTGGTGATTAGGATGCCTTTTCTTTTCCTCTTATCTTTTTTTTGTTTTCACTGTTCCTGCATTTGATGCTAACCTTATTGATATATTATTCTCTATTATGAATAATATATTACTCTCTAGTTTCTTTCTGTATGTATCTTGATATATCTAGAACATGGATGAGAAATTTTGAAAATGTTCTTTTGATCCATGAAGTTCGTCTGGCAGGAATCGATAAATAATAAAATTGGAGGGTTTGTTGATCTGTCGTAATTCTAAGTGAAGGGAAAGGCTTATTTGTTGAGTGATTCGTTAACTCAAAATGTTAAGTGTATTTGGACAGAATTATGCTTGAATCATATGGAACAATTTGTTGGGTATGTAGTTTCAACGTGATTGAAATGCGTGCTTAAGGACTCTTTCTGTTATCGGAAACGCTAAATGGATAATTAATTTCTTGTGCTTAATTTATGCTTCTCCTTTGCTCCATTTTTTGATATTCTTGTACTTCTCCAGTTTTGTTAACCCTGTGTTCATTTGACTTTGTTGCATATATTTTTAGTTCTCTTATGTTTGTATTATATGTTAATTGTGTGATCTGATATTTTCTTTTGCAGAAATGGCCGATTATTTTTCAATACAGCTTATTGACGGGGATGGTGTATTTAATTTTTCTGGCCTTGAAAACCTTACACGAACTATAAAGTTGGGTGAATGTGGTCTCTCCTATGCGGTTGTATCTATTATGGGTCCACAAAGCAGTGGTATAGTTATTTCTTTGCTTTCTGTCTCTATTGACTTGTAGTCACAAATAAATACAAAATATTTATGGATCTTTGTATAATCAACTCTTGATTATTTTCTCGTTTAATTTTGGGAATGCTGCCATGCCACACTCTTCTGATTGTGTCATGATAGCTGTTTCTATTGGTGAGATATGTATTATATTTTCTCAATTGATATAGGGAAAAGCACACTCGTGAACCATCTTTTCCACACCAACTTTAAAGAGATGGATGCATTTAAGGGCAGGTAAGTTCATATAACCACTTGTTATTAGTTATTACCTCCTTTTCAGGTGAGCATACTCTTAAAGAAAAAAGATGAACTTTTGGATGCTTAAAATTTTAACAATGCTGTTTCATAGATCCCAAACTACAAAAGGTGTATGGTTGGCCAAGTGTGTAGAAATTGAGCCCTGTACGCTGGTTATGGACTTGGAGGGTACCGATGGTAGAGAGCGAGGAGAGGTATTTTTCCACTCAAATTGAGTGTCTAATGCTATTTTACTTGATTTCTATTCACATTTGCCGTGCCATTTTAAATTTCCTGATACTGTTTTGTAGACTTGTTGATATTCCATTGGTTTTTTGATGATGCTATCGTGATTTCTCATTTTTCAGGATGACACAGCTTTTGAGAAGCAAAGTGCCCTTTTTGCTCTTGCTGTTTCTGATATTGTACTCATCAATATGTAAGCTTCTTTGAATGAAACTCATCAGTTGTTTCAATCTTATTCTTTGTGGTTTATAAGGTTTTGTTATATATAAGCTGTAATATATTCTATGGTGTAGGTGGTGTCATGATATTGGCCGTGAACAGGCCGCAAACAAACCTCTTTTGAAGACTGTTTTTCAGGTGTTTATTTGTAACTCTAAATGTTTTTGTCATGTGGACTCACAGCTTTTATAGTCTTCATGATGATTTCATTTATGGTGACAGGTTATGATGCGACTGTTCAGTCCTCGGAAGACAACCCTGCTGTTTGTAATTCGTGACAAGACCAAAGTATGGTCTCAGTCTTTTGTATGCTGTATGTCATGTTATATGATTTAATTCGTCACATGTATTTGTCACTTTTAACCATATTTTGTTTTGTCACTAGACCCCTTTGGAGACCTTGGAACCCATTCTACGAGAAGATATCCAAAAGGTATTAGCTGTTGCAGAAAAACATCCATGTGCAGAATATTTGTATTGTTCTATATGTAAATGATTATTGCCTAATTTGTTCAATCACTGCAGATATGGGATGCAGTTCCTAAACCACAAGCTCACAAGGACACCCCACTAAGTGATTTTTTTATTGTAAGTATAGATTTGTCATTTATGCAATTTGGTTAACCTTTTTTTACTTTCTTGATGGGATTTATACTTCTGTCATTTAAATGCAAAATCCAGGTAGAAGTCGTTGCCCTTTCAAGTTATGAAGAGAGAGAAGAACAATTTAAAGAACAGGTGCTTAACCATCTTGATTATATGGTTTAATAATTCAATTTCCATTGAAAAAATTACTTTTTTGAATAAAAATACCCTTGCAAGATGTCAGTACATACTAGAGAATGAGTCAGGAATATATTTCTATTTATGGAGGAATATTGACTTTACATCGTGTTGCCCTTGGAAGGTTTCCAGTTTAAGACAGAGATTCTATAATTCTGTTGCCCTGGGTGGGCTTGCTGGAGATCGACGTGGTGTTGTTCCTTCGTCAGGATTTTCTTACAGTTCACAACAGATCTGGAGTGTTATAAAAGAGAACAAAGACCTTGACTTACCTGCACACAAGGTGATGGAAATTCACTAATATTTTATTGAGTGACGGCCACAATTATGATGCCGTTATGCTGTGCTGAGATGTTGTGAATTTACTTGAGTTCTTTCTGTAGGTTATGGTTGCCACCGTACGTTGTGAAGAAATTGCTAATGAAAAATTTGCATCTCTTAGTGCAAACGAGGTATTATACTTGAAAATCTTTATTTTTCAAATGTTTATTTCTAATATTTTTTGAATGTCTCAGAGTTGGATTGAACTTGAAGAGTCTGCAAAAACAAAGTTTGTACCAGGATTTGGAAAGAAGCTAAGCTCGATTCTGGATTCATGTTTATCTGGGTTAGGCTTTTTACATCTTTCAGTATCAATTTAGTCTATTGCTTAAATAACCTTTTCATAGGATTTTGAAAAATATTTTCTTCCTTTAATCAATTTCCTATGGTTTGAAATTTGTAGATACGATTTGGAGGCTATCTACTTTGATGATAGTGTTAAGATTGCAAAAAGGCAGCAGTTAGAGTCAAAACTTCTACAGGTGCTTTTGCCATCATAGAACATATTTGCTAAAACTTACGTTGTTGTTTTTCCAAAAGGGGTAGACTTTCTTTACTTTCGTGTTTATGTGCTGGCCATCTGGTTTGTGTTTTCTGACTTTTGAATGAAGATATCTGAATTACAAAATATAATGACATAACATGTTATCTTTTCATTCTGTCCTTTTTTAGAAGGAATATCAGACTTCAAATTCTCAAATTAAAATTACCCTCTCATAAAAGGGTAACAATGAAATGAATTTGTTCTTGGTCTTCATTTATCATTTTTACTTTTCAATGAACAGTTTTTTTGAACACCATATATACAGCTTGTGTTTCTAAAGATGATGGTAATTGCCTTTTTTCTTTTTCTCAGTTGGTTTATTCTGCTTATAACTCGATATTGGGGCATCTACGGTCTAGTACTTTAGAAAGCTACAAGACTGCTCTTGGTGAAGCCCTGGATAATGGGGAGAAATTTGCAGTTGCTTCTCATACTCGTATTCAACATTTTATGTCTGCATTTGATGAGGGATGCAGAGGTAACCTGTTTGTTGAGTTTGCAACTAGAAATTGATTGTAATTTTTAGCCTCCATGGAACGTTTAAAACTTCAACCTAATCTAATTTTGGATTAAAAACCCAAAAATTAGTAAATCATTACAAAATGTTGGTATCCATTTGAACTTATTTTTGTCTTACAAGAGTTTCAGAGTAACAAAAAATGGTCCTTTATAATTTTGTTTTCTTTGATAACCTTGTACACCTTTCTTTTTGTTTTTAAAAATTTCCTTAACGTTTGAAGAAAATGATCTTCGTCATTTTTGTTTGTCTACTTTGTTTTATTTATCCATAGTCATCATTATGCATTTTTCTAGGAGAAATGATTGTGGATTACAGTCAGATAGTTTGCTGTGATATGTAATACGTGGAAGGATTCATTTTATATAAATGAATATGGTGTATTTATCAACCTTTTATTTTTCTTTTCAATATCTAGTGCATTTATGTTAGTTTATCCTACAGATGCAGCAATTGAACAGGCAAAATGGGATTCTTCCAAATTTCGAGATAAGTTAAAGCGTGATATTGATGCACACACAGATGCAGTTCGTTCCACTAAGTTAGCTGAACTTAATGCCCTTTATGAGGTGATGAAACTTGGAGGAAGTATCTTTAAGCGCTCATTTTTATGATTTTTTGATAAATTGGTTTTGACTAACAAAACTAAGATGAAACTCCAGGGAATGCTGAAGGACGCACTTGCACAACCAGTGGCAGCTCTTTTAGAGGCTTCTACTGATGATACTTGGCCTGCAATCAGGAAATTACTACAACGGGAGATTAGCACTGCAAATGCTGGACTTTCTTCCGATCTTTCTTCTTTTGACATAGATCAAACAACCAAGGATACAATGCTGTCAAATCTAGAGAACTATGCAAGAAATGTTGTTGAATCTAGGGCCAAAGAGGAAGCTGGGAGGGTTTTGATTCATATGAAAGACAGGTAGATGTTGAATTCCTCATTTCCTGATTTTATATGCATATAAAATTGAAAACTTTATTTTAAAAAAATATCATCTTTAAGGAAAATTTTAATATCATTTCTAAACTGGAAAGATAACTTCTTATGCAAAATCTACCCTCTTTAACAACAACAGAGAGAATCAGTTTTTAAATTGCAAAAAAATAAGATGTATTTTATAAAATAAAGATTCCTAGTATAACAAACCAAGCCAATAGCTATAAGGACATGTGATCTCAAAATTGAATGTACATGAGCAGTCGATATACAAGTCTAATACATGTGGAATAACTTTGTTTACATCTAAAAACTATCATAATTTATTTTGCATTTCTGCAAAACCTTACATTTGAAAGTTTTACCTCTTTAATGTAGGTATGTTTCTTATAATATTTTTTTCTTGTGTTCAGCGTTTTTCTTTTTCTGGTCTGAAATTTTTTGATATTTCATTTAGCTATTTGATAGAAGTTTAAATTAAAAAACAATTCTATTAGGAAGAGGTCAAAGAATGCACCAGTTAAAAGAGGAGAATTAGTTAATGTAGAAGAAACTAAAAAAAGTAGAGAAATACTTAAAACTACTTAGGTAAGGATAAGGATTCAAAAATTAATTTCATCAATCCGGTTCAATATTTGATATTCTTGATCTTGAAACCTTAGATATTATCAAAAATATTAAGGATCAAATGATTCATGATTTGGGATTGGTGCTAAATCAACAAATCGTTCAATCTGGTGAAGGTTTTGACTTATTAGAGGATGAATTTGATCAATTGATCCAATGATGGGTTCTTCGTTGAAGCCTTTGTTAATTGTCAATTGTTGAAGGCTTCATTGAAAGTTGCTTTTGTCATTGCTCAACTTGTAACCCATTAGGGTTTTCAGGTTGGGAAAGGGAAGGGATGAGGTGGGGGAGTGAAGCATCTGAGAGGAAAAGTAAAAACAAAGAAAAAGAAGAAAAGAAAAAAAGAAAGAAACAAGAAATACATGAAAAAGAAAGAGAGAAAAAAAGAAAAAAAGAGAAGAGAAAAATAAAAACTACATAAAAGGATGGAAATATTAAAAAATCAAAAATCAGGATTTTTTTAATTTTTTTTAAAAATTGTGTTTGATTTTGAATAACATTCCTCTTTTACCTATCTCTTATATTTTCACAAAATTTATTTTCTATTTTTTAATTAATTCACATGAGATTTTTTAAAAAAATATTAATGAATAAAAATTTATAATTTACTTTAAAATCTTATAGTCGATAAAATTTTTCATTGTGGAGATTATGGAATCTCTCATATCGTGCATAATTTTATTTATTTGTGTTTATGTATGAATTGTAACTTGGATTCTATTGAAATGTAATATGAGAAATATCAAAGTGTAACCTAAAATATTTTAAAACACAATGTGAGATATATTAAAACGTAACCTGGTTTCTATTAAAATATAATTTGAAATATATTAAATTGTAACTCAGATTATATTCAACTGTAGCTTAGAGTTTATTGAAATGTAACTTGAATTTTAAATTATTTGTCATTATAAGTTGTTTTCAGTTATTTATACCTGATTTAAAATTTTTATCATGCATGCAACTGCTATATCTCTATGTAATTGATATTTTATGCATAGATAATTGCCTAAAAAAATTATCTAGGTATTTTATATGCTTATCATAGTTTGTTTTATCTTATCTTTGAGTTTCAGGTTGAAATTTGAGTTTTATATGTTCATCATTCTTTTTTGGTTATTTCTATAAAGGTATTGTATTTTTACCAATATGATCCTTAATCCTTGATCTTCGTTACAATATAAATATTTAAAACTTTGGTCAGGTTTTGCAAAATATATTTAAATTTATGTAATTTTATTGAATATTTGACTAAAGATAGAAACACATTAAAGAAAAAAGATTCATGTGGTCAATTTCATGTAATGAGATTATAATTGAGACTGTTGTATTTGATAGAAGTTTCACTTTTGTGGTTATCCAAACTTTCATCAACACCAGCACACTATGATTGACTGGAAGCCATTTTTGTATTCAATATATTGTAATAATGTTGTACTGAATCACTAATTTGCAGGTTCTTGACTTTGTTTAGTCGTGATTCTGACTCCATGCCTAGAACGTGGACAGGAAAAGAAGATATTAGAGCCATCACAAAAAGTGCTCGTTCGGCTGTAAGTTAAACATGGTTGTTTAAGTTGATGCTGACTATAATTCTATGTCTCTATGATGTTTTAGTTTTGAAATTCTTTCTCGACAAACTTTCCTTTTGAAATTCATTTCAACCTTGTCTTTCCACTGAATTTGTCATTGCAGTCCCTGAAGTTGCTTTCAGTGATGGCTGCTGTCCGTTTGGATGATGTTCCTGACAACATTCAGAATACACTAGCACTCGCTCTTACTGAATCTGGTAAAAGCAATACTAGTAACAGGGGTATTGCATCATTAGATCCGCTGGCTTCAAGCACTTGGGAACGGGTATTTTTCACATGATTCTTTTCTTTGGTGGTAGACTGGCATATGGTGGTTGTATGTAATCCAAAAAGCATGCTTCATAGGTTGATACCCTACTAGGAATCATCTAGTATTGTTTGGAAGCTGTAAAGTAACAATTGGTGGATTCTCTTCCTTGCTGTCAGGTTTCCTCCTCCAAGACTTTGCTGACGCCTGTCCATTGTAAATCTGTATGGAGGCAATTTAATGCTGAGACAGAATATAATGTTACTCAGGCTATTGCGGCTCAGGTAATATATGTATTTTCGAAATTTATGCCTTGTAGATCCTAGGAAACGAATGCACCTCAGCTGCCACAACTTTGGAAACAGGGTAAGTGGGACTCTGTTTGGGAAGTAGTGGTACATGGGAATTCTTATCATCCAAAATGGTTATAGTATGGTTTAATTTCACATGCCTTTAGTTATAGTTGACTCATTATTAGATTAAGGTCTTGTTTGTTTAAACTGTGTTTACTATGCATCTTTGTTTTTTATTATACACTTTAGCTATGTATAGTAATATTTATCAAATATCTTTAATATTTTACATCAAAAAATCATATTAAAAATTTATATCATAAATTGTATAATTTTTTGAAAAACGTGAACTTCACCTTACTTCTTAAACAAACACACCCTAAATATTTATAGGAGCTGAGAGCAGCTTTGTTGGTAGTGCTGAATTAATGCTGGGAAACATGTCAGTTTTCAGATGAGTGGTGTTTTTTTGGTCCCGAAGTTCTCACAATGAGTGACCTCACTGCAGGAGGCTAATAAGCGCAACAACAATTGGCTTCCTCCACCTTGGGCAGTTGCCGCTATTCTGATCTTAGGGTTTAACGAGTTCATGGCTCTCTTAAGGTAGTAGATTAACATGTACAGATAGTAAATTTACATAATTCTCTTCACCATCTTATCAACTTAAACTGGCAGGAATCCATTTTATCTTGGCGTTGTATTCATTGTCTTTCTACTTGCCAAGGCACTTTGGGTCCAGCTGGATATAACAGCAACATTTCAGAATGGATTTGTGAGTAACGTCAATTCATTCAATAACTTATCTAAATCTTTCTCAAGAGGTAATATTCTTTTTCCTGATTACTTTGGTATATAAACTACGTGGATGCAGCTTCCTGGGCTTATCAACTTATCGACAACGTTTCTTCCAACGGTAATGAACATAATCAAAAGATTAGCAGATGAGGGTCAACGACCTCAACCTTCTGAAGGTCGTCAGAACAATGAGCTTGATTCAAAAAGTTTCCGGGTACCATCAAATGAGTCATCCACAGTAACATCTTCAGAGGATGGAGATGAGTATTCAAGCCCCATTAGGCATCGATGAGCAAAGAAGGAAGCAACCAGTGATTCAGCGCTTCACGCTTCGTATCAGGGGCTACAATTTTTTAGCCAGATATAGAAACAACATATTTGCTGCTTTCTTAGGTGCTCTCAGGGAGTGGAGCATGTATTTTAGTTGTATAATTGTATCATCAATATTTAATATTGTAGTGCCTACCGCTTGTTTGTGTGCCTCTCACCTGCATTTGCTCGAGTCGTGTACATGTTTCCAACTGGTGGTGGTTAAGAGGCTCTTATTTTTGTTCGTCGGTTATTCTACTTAGAACATGACATGAAGGTCGTAACATTGCAGTAATTTTGCCGCATAGCAACCAGCCCATAATTCCATTCCTTGAATTTATTTGATCGAGTATATTCGTCTACGTTCTTTTGGTGTTTCTTTTCGAATTATGATTTCATGTTTCGATCTGCTACATGAATCGGCAAAATGTACCAGCAACATTTGGCCGAAGTAAAGTTGGGCAAAATGAACGCACCTATTTAACGCCCATGTTCTATCTGCAATGATAATTTGTTACCTAAAAGACTGACATAAAATTTATGGTACGTGTGATGATAATTTTTTTCAATTTTGGAAGTTGGATAAAGTTGATTTCGTGAATTGAGTTGGAATTATATAAATATTGTATAATAAGAGTGATTTTAAAAGTTAAAAAAATTAAAACTGAATGTAACATTAAATTTGAATGGTGATTGAAAGTTATTTCACCCTTGAAGATGTCACAGCACAAGTATGAGTTAGCTTGTTTGGGTACGCAATATCAACTGTAATCAAATTTATCTATTCGGTGTATCAAATACCTGGATATCTTTTCCTTGCCAAACGGCACGAGAGATCAAATACCATCTGTGTTTGTTGATGGTCGCCGGTTTCAGCTTTTGACTTTCGTATGGTAAAAGTTTTTATCGGAGTTGGTCCACAAATCGCTAAAATAAGAGCTTGTGCAGTTGTGCCTGTTTAAGAAAATAAGAAATGTTTTAAAAATCTTTGGTGTTTTATAAAAGTCTATTGGTACGTATCGTAAAATTTAAAATAAAATTTGATAAAAATAATAAAAATTTTATTTTATTTTATTTATCATTTTACATCAATTTTTTATCCTTACTAAAGATATAAACCCCTCTTAACTCAAATAGATGAAAATCTAAAAACGAACACCAAACAAAAGAACCAACTCTGAAAAATTATAAGTGTATTCGAAGAGAGTTTTTGTCGGTTCCGATAAAATTGAATTTAAAATTAATTTCGTCAAAAATTAAAATTATATAATAATTAAGATAATAAAAATATATATATTAAAATTTATATAATAATAATAATAATAATTTAAAAGTTATTGAAACCAACCTTATGTTACATTTCCTCGTTACCTGCTTCGCATGGACCAACACACCTCCATCGATAAAAAAGAAGAAGCAAAAAACGACAATACCAAACAAAACCATTCCAACCATAGAACGAGCGCTGCCTGTCATCGGCGAATCACAACCATCGGAGAGAAGTTTCGAAACAAACCATCTGTCTGGATCGACATCGACGCTGGCCGCGGCTGCAGAGGCAAGTCCGGAACTCGATTCTCGCACCTCTCTCCGAGGGAGGGGAGGGCTTGAAGGATCCGGGTAAGAATCCCAAGCTCCTGATGCTTCGGCTGGTTGTTCCGTCCGCATATTTTAGATCTTTCTACGGACTCC
The DNA here is from genome assembly GCA_024699675.1 of Amphibolis antarctica. NCBI lineage: Eukaryota > Viridiplantae > Streptophyta > Magnoliopsida > Alismatales > Cymodoceaceae > Amphibolis > Amphibolis antarctica. The sequence goes on from JAMKPZ010001074.1 coordinate 17,335, forward strand.
GAGGTCCCGTGGTTCCACTTTTCTGTCTTTGTAAAGGTGGCGCTTTTCCGTGGATTCCAAGCCCTAGTAGATGGGGATCTGGCTGTGCGTTGTCTGCGGGAATCGGTCTGATTTGGGATGAAAACGAGAATTCTCTTGAGTCGGGTGATTGACGGTGATGCTTTTGTTTCTGCTATCGGTTCTAATGATTTTGCTATTTTTTTTTGTTGGATCGCAGATGATAGGGAGTCGAGTATAAGTAAGTGTTGTTGCAGCTGGTCATGGCGTATCAGAGGGCTTCCAGAGGATCTCTTCCTTTAATTCTCGAACTTGACGATTTCAAGGTGATCTCCTTCGCCCAATGGATGGCTTGGTTGGGGTTTTGGCTTCAGCTTGGAAACTTAGTGAGGTATTGTTCTTGTTTGTTTTGTTTTTTTTCTACAGGGAAACTTTTCGTTTGATAAGCTTTTTGGAGATTTGGTGAACGAGCTTCTTCCGTCCTTCCAAGAGGAGAATGTATATTCGACAGATGGTGGCGGCCAAGATGGGTTGCCGAATGGGCACGTCCGGGCTCCTTCTGATACAGCGAAGATGTTGCAGGGATCCTCTATTCCTCTGTTTCCAGAGGTGGATGCGCTCCTTTCTTTGTTCAAGGATTCCTGCAAGGAGCTGGTTGATCTCAGACACCAGGTTGCACTACATCTTTTGATTTGCGTTTCGTTAAGAACAAATGCCATCCCTTTTCTTTTCCATTGATACCTTTCCTTTCTCCTCTTCTATTACATTTTAGATTGATGGGAGGCTTCACAATCTCGAGAAGGAGGTTTCTGTTCAGGACTCCAAGCATCGCAAGACACTTGCCGAGGTTAGTTAAATCATAATGGAAAATTCAGACGTCTCGTTGATCTCCATGATGACATTTAGGATCTTAGAGTAACTATAAAAAGAGATGATATTAAGAGAACATGCGTTGTTGGGTAGATAGGATCAAGTAAAATGCTGACAAACAAATTCACACACAGAAAACACAAACTACACGTGCTATCTCCTAGAAATTCACACTAAGTATGCCTAAGATCTAATATATGGAGTGCAAGTTTGGAAATGATATAGTCAATAATGAGACAATAAGATTGGATATTTATGAGACCTCTGAAAGTGACCTTTGGATAAACATTGAGATTTGTTGATTGAAGAGAGGCAACAAAGGATAAAGAATTTTAGATATTTAAGATCTGTAAGAAGTAACAATTAGAGAAATTATGGAAGTTGTCCACAAAATTAAAGTTGTAATGCTAAAAGTTAGTATAATTGAGATGTGAATGTCAGGATTTTTTTCTTTTTGAGCAGAAAATTTGAATGTTAAGATGGATAGGTGTAATACATTAAGATATAATTTAAGAGATAATTTCATCCAAAATAGAGTAGGAATTTCTCTTATTATGGATAAAATAAGGGAAAATAATCTTAAACAGTTTTGTTATGTTTATATAGATTTAATAGTATAATAGAGTCATAGATTCAATTGTAAGGAAAGATGAATTAATAAATTTATGTAAAACTAAAAGAGGTGGTTGAAGACCAAAAATTTTGTTAGAAATAGTAAAAAAGAATAAAAATTACATAATCTAACGGAAAATTTAGTGATGAATAGGAATGATGGAGGAAAGGGAAGGATTTATGATATCAGTGTCATACAATTAAAGAATTTATTGTTGTTCTTTTTGTAAAACTGCGTAATATACTAAGTGGTTTTGCTAATTTCCAATCAACAGATGTGATGAAATTGACCTCACATGGCTTAAGGGCATCCTTATCTGTTAATTTACTTTTATATGCATAGATTTCATATTATTGACCTTTTCAGTGTCACTTTGAAGTTTTCATTGGAACTGGAGCCACGATCCTTGAAAACTAGCAAGAGCAGCTGTAGCTTTAATTTAATTAGGACCTACCTGATTTTGCCTTTGTTCTAGAACCATGAAGAAAATAGTAGAATCAATAGTTTCCTGCCCAGTAGTGGATCCAGTGGGTTGGCCATGTTGAAGTACTTTGTGTTCAAATGGTTTGATGTATTCCATATGGAACTATAGTGATGTTAATGTGCTATATCCTCCAAATTATAAATTTCTTTATCCTCTTTGACTTGTCAAAAAATTGATAAATAGTAGAACAAATGTTATGGTATAAATATTGGTCAATACTCTCAATAATGTGGGATTTGAAATATGTGAGTTTAATCCATATTGGATGATTAATGTATTTAAAAATAAATGCTTTTATACTCATTTTGTGTGAACGAGAAAGTAGAAAATAGATAAGTAGGTGAGATTTGTAGTTATAGATGCAATCGTGTTTGTTATTGTGGTATGTAATGCTTATTAGTATTTTGGCAGGAATATACCCTTGTATCTGATGTGAGTGCTTTTTTTTGCTTTAGAAAGTGGGTAAAAGATTTCATGTGATGTTTTGTTTCCAGCTGGAAAAAGGTGTTGATGGACTCTTTCAGAGCTTTGCTCGGTTAGATTCACGTATTTCAAGTGTGGGGCAGACTGCTGCAAAGATTGGTGATCACTTGCAGGTAAAGTGTGTTTGATAACATATAATCAGCTTTTCATGGGTCTGTGTGCCATTTTGTTGTGATACAATTCTCTTATGCATGTTGTTCATTTAGGAATGTTGAGCATAATAAAATTTGATTGCTTATTGTCAGAGTGCAGATTCCCAGAGAGAAACTGCTAGTCAAACCATTGACCTTATTAAGGTAAATATACTAAAATGATCCTCTGTTTACTGAATGATTTTAAGTAACCATTTTTATTTCTGCAGTACTTGATGGAGTTCAATAGCAGTCCCGGTGATCTGATGGAGCTTTCACCTCTATTTTCAGATGATAGTCGGGTTGCTGAGGCAGCATCTGTTGCTCAGAAATTGCGTAAGCTAGCCCTTTTCTGTTATAGTTGTTTATATGTTTCTATTGAGCAACAACCCTTTTACTGTTGCAGTTCTGGTTATGTTTACACTGATATACATGGACTAATTTGGTTATTGGGCAACATATTATATTGTGCCAATTCCTGTCTAAATTTCTTGACGTGGTTAATGTTCATCCCCCATCATTAGAAGCATAAATTTTATTACTTATTATTTTCCACATCTTCACTCTAGGATCATTTGCTGAGGAAGATATTGGAAGGCATGGCATGAGTGTAAATTCAGGGACAGCAAATGCTAGCAGGGGATTGGAGGTTGCAGTGGCAAATCTTCAGGACTATTGTAACGGTTAGTGCTGCAAAGTGTCAATGTCTACTTTCCTCATACTCATGGAAGAAGACAATTGAGACATTCTTTATATTCTTTCAATCTCAGAGTTGGAGAACAGATTGTTATCACGGTTTGATGCAGCTTCACAAAGGCGAGAATTGTCAGCAATGGCAGAATGTGCAAAAATTTTGTCACAGGTAAGTATAAATTGAATAAAAGTATAATTAGGGCAGATGTAGATCCCCCTCCTGAATCTAGAGGACCTTCATCCTGGAAAGTCATGAACTTGTCAAATCAGAAGGGGGACTCTTAAAAAAATTATGGTTAGAAGAATTTCAGTATGCCATTTCGTGTTCTGGGGTGTTTGGACTTTCAATTGACCTTTCCAATCTATTATTATTTTCTCTGTTGATTGATACTTATTAATTAATTAGAATCTACCTTATCCTCTTCAAAAAAAGAGAATTTCCGGATAACATTTTTTCTGAAATTCGTTTCTTCATTTGGAAAATGTCTTTACAACAAAAAAACCTTTGTTAGAAAATTTATTACTACGGTTATATTGAAGTCTTATGAAGGCAAATAGGCAAAGTTGCTTGTGAAGAACCTAAATAATGAGTCCACTTTTTCAAGGGAAATCTATAGGAGGCTGCCGTATATGTTTCATCTAATCTGGAAATGTGTGTATTATTTGTCAATGCTGGAAATAATCCTATGATCTCTTTGATGCAGTTTAATAGGGGCACTAGTGCGATGCAACACTATGTTGCTACTCGGCCAATGTTCATTGATGTGGAAGTAATGAATTCAGACACCAACCTAGTTCTTGGTGATCAAGGTCTGCAAGCTGGATCCAGTAATATTGCACAGGGACTTTCTACATTGTACAAAGAAATTACAGGTACAAATTTTTTTGTTTGTTTTCTGTACCTATTTATTGATTTTTGAATATTTCTATTTTCTTTATTATTATTATTTTTGCAGGGACTGTAAGGAAAGAGTCTGCCACCATAACAGCTGTAGTCCCATCTCCGAATGAGGTCATGGCAATCCTTGTTCAGGTATTCAAGACAAGATAAAGTTGCCTAAGTGCTGCAGTAATGGATGAGTAACCATTTCAAATATTTTGTTCAGCGTGTCTTGGAGCAAAGGGTAACTGCTCTCTTGGACAGGCTATTAGTGAAGCCATCACTTGTGAACTTACCACCTCTTGAGGAAGGAGGATCATTGCTAGTGAGTAGAACATATTGAAACATTTTGTACTTTTGTTGTAAATAGTGTAGCCAAGTCAAGCTTTTTTGTTGATGTTGAGGTTGCAGTACCTTAGAATTTTGGCTGTGGTTTATGAGAAAACACAAGAGCTTTCAAAAGAATTGCGAACTTTTGGATGTGGAGATTTGGATATTGAAGGTAATCAGTCTGCATGGAATTTCTTCTTACATTTATGAATGGTTTCCATCCAATATTTTCTTTTTGTAGATTTCTGCTTATAATCAAATGGCATTCTTCTCTCAAATTTGAATACACTTTGTTCAAGAATTTTTTGCATGTCTCGTTTATTAAAATCTAGTCTACTTTAACAAGCACACCATGTTAAATATTAAAATGGATAGGCATTTTGTGCTTTAGACATTTTCTAGGCATCTTGTTTCTGTCAACACTGTTCAACATGCTCCCAAAAAGTGAATGTCCTCTCTTAAATGCACAACTGTTTACCATTTTTTAAATTTCTTTTTGTTTATATTTATGTAGATATAGTGGTTATGATTTGTTTATTTCAACACTAAATACTCTTACAATTATCACTTGTTTAATTAGTTTATGGATCCAAGTGTTTTATGAAAATCTTTAGGGATATGAATCAAAGGCATAATGGAAGAATATAATTTTTGGGTGAGACAACATATAGTAAGAAGGGCTTTTTGGTAGCCACGTAAACTGATTCAATCATTGTTTATCACACATTAGTGTGAGACTTGATTACCGTGTTTGCCCTTTTATATTGATTCCATGATTCTCTTTTAATGTTTTCTATTCAATCATTCTGGCTTCTCAGTGACCTGGTTGTTCATCTGAAGTACTTGAAACGTTTATAATTTGTTTTATTTTTACTCTGATTTAATTGTGTATTTGATGAGTGTTCTTCTATTTTATTCAGGTCTTACAGAATCATTGTTTATTGTTCATAAAGATGAATACCCTGAACATGAACAAGCCTCACTGAGGCAGCTCTATCAGGCGAAGGTTTTCTTTCTTTATTTATTTAGTTATAATTTTATTTGTTTTCAAATCATATTTGTTGTTGCATTTTAAGTGGTGTTTGTGCTTTCCAAATTAATATAAAATCATGTGAAATGATAAAAAATAATAGTTAGATTTTTTGTCATTTCTCGTTATTTCCTATTAATTCTGAAAGCACAAACATTACCTTATGCAAATTCTTTTCTAATTTAATCATGTTGTATAACTTATGTAGATGGAAGAGCTACATGCTGAATCCTTGCAGCAATCTGATTCATCTGGCACATTATCTCGCTCAAAAACTGCTTCAAGTCCACCCTCTCAGCAGCAGATATCTGTTACTGTTGTCACAGAGTTTGTCCGCTGGAATGAAGAGGCAATATCCAGATGCACTCTACTTTCTTCACAGGTTAGAGATCAAATAGGTCTATTATCCATAGTAAGCATTACATGAGGTCTACTAGCGGTTCCACATTTTTATGGTTCATCACTAATGATCTATGATGGTATGGTGCTTTCATTTATGGTTCATCAATAATGATGGCTTGATACTCATGTTTAAGTTGTAGTATTGACCATCACCGAATTTTTCATAGTAATTATATTTTATATGTTTGTTTCAAACGAATTATTTGATGTTATAATGTCAACTTGTGGATCAAAACAGAGATGCATTTGTAAGTGATCAAAACCTTAGAAAACTCATAAGCACCCTTCTATAACTTCCCCATTGACTAAAGGAAAAAGAAGACAACTTTCGTTGGTATGCATTCTGTCATGAAAGGGCTGATTGATGGAATTTTCTAAAAATGATTGACTGATTGAGTGAACGTGATAAATGATTTGTTCAACTAAAGTTTGAAAATTTATTATTTAGAGATTATTGATGCCTTCATAGTTTCGGCATTTTGCTGGTGTTGGCATATTTTGAAGCTAAAACCCAAGTGTATAAATATGTCTTAGCTTCAATGATGGACATTAATTCAAGCAAGAAACTTATAATAATGGTTTCAATATTTTTCATTCTTTCTCACGTTTATTTGACAGTTGATAGCTGAGGCTATTATATTTTTATCAATTTCAAGCTGATTTCTTTTAGATGACATTTATATGATATTTATTCATAAGTGTGGGATTGTTACATTTTCAAATGCTTCACATAATTATCTCCAAGTTGAAACTCTTGCTTGATTGTCTCAATTTATCATCATAATGTTGTCATAAATCTGGTTTCGGTTTACTAATGAAGCAATCATGCATTTTTCTGCTAAAAAAGTCATGTATTTTCTCTTTTATTAGATTTTCCAAAAAATTGATTCTTTTTTTACTGGACAGTCTGCCACACTAGCAGCCAATGTTAAAGCAGTATTCACATGTTTGCTTGATCAAGTAAGCTCTTATTTGGATATCTCGTTTTATTGTTTCTTTATATTAGAGAAATCTGTAATTCTTGCCTTCTAACGCTTTATGCCTTTATGGGTCACAGACAAGCCAATATTTAACAGAAGGTCTTGAAAGAGTCAGAGAAGGTCTAAATGAGGCTGCAACTTTGAGAGAAAAGTTTGTTATCGGTACAAGTGTCAGTAAAAGGGTTGCTGCAGCTGCTGCATCTGCTGTATGATACTTACCTCTTTGTGCTTTTTAATCATTTGCCTCCATTGATCGTAGATAAAAGTGAAATATTGCTAACCTCAATAATTGATGCATGTTTGATTGTTATGATATTCAGGCAGAGGCTGCTGCCGCCGCTGGTGAGAATAGTTTTAGATTGTTCGTGGTTGCTGTTCAACGTTGTGCTAGCAGCGTGGCAATACTTCAACAGGTTAATTTTCTCTGGAAATTTTAGTAATTACAGTGTTGTCTACTAGTTTGTAATAAAATTGACTACATTTAACATACATATGGTTCTTTTTCTTTAGTATTTCTCAAATACTATTTCTCGGCTTCTGTTACCTGTTGATGGTGCACATGCTGCTTGCTGTGAAGAAATGGGCACATCTGTTTCCAGTGTAGAGAGTGCTGCATACAAGGGCCTTCTACAATGCATTGACACTGTGATGGCCGAGGTACTTCTAAGATACTGTTTAGTAAGCTTGCATATACCGTGCACCTTTAAATTTGAATATATTGTGGACCTTACCATATAACTAGAATGCACGTAAAGGCTAAGAAAAGAAGACAGTGAAAAGTAGATTACAGGTTTGCTATTTGTGCAGGGACAAGCCTCAGTTTTCTCAGTCTTCAATTCAATTTTGTCCAATTCGGGTATTTGTATCGATCTTCCTTGACAGGATTCAATTTCTTCGTGGAATTGGATAAAATTCATTTAAAAGAGGGGTTTAGAATTCAATTTCGACCTCCTCCCTTGTGAATTAAGTGAAATCTTTTTGCTTGCTCCCTTCCATGGGACATCATTTAGCTTTTACATCTTTTAAAAAGTCAATAGTTAAAATTTAAATATATTGACTTTTTACTTTTTCTAAAAAAAATAAAAAATAAATTTAATTTTGTTTAATTCTATTATATGTACAAACACTAAAATTTTGAACTTTATTCAATTTTGCGATGTGCATAAACACCTCTTCATTAAATTTAATTCTATTCAATTCAATTCTGATTGGGAAAGAATTCATTTTCGTTTAATTTTGTATGCACAAACGGACCTTTATAGTATTATAATCAATTTCTTTGATTAAAAATATATTTATTTTGGAATCATACAAAGGTACATGGAAAAGAAAGGAAAAGGTCGACAAGAAACAAAAATTTTCAACTGCCAATATAAAATGGAAATAATAGTGCTCTTTGTGTTCCTTTACCTTTTAGACTAATACAAATTTGAGTTAGTTTGACTGCCGTCTACAGAATCATTGGTTTATAGACATTGTTATAAAAAGCAGGAATTCAAACGTTTGTTATAAAAAATGGGCATTGAAACACAGTTACGCTGCTAAATTTTTTAGCTCAAACTGTTTAGTTTTCACAAGGGGAAATTGGGAAATAATAATATGAACAAGATGGCCAATGGCCATTTTTTCCCTTTTCAATGAAAAATGGTCATATTCTCATTTTATTCTGCTTAAATAGCTGTTTTTATTTTTTGTATTTTACTTCTTGAGTTATTGTCATCGACATGATTTTATTTCTGTTTAAAAATTAAATCTTTAATTTTTCTTTTATATAGTTATGTCCCAGGACATGTTCTTAACTCATAAATGCACATGTTCAAAACATGTTTTGAATTATATTTATGTAATTGAATTAATTTTTTTATTTGATTAGTTTGATAAAAGTGATGATTATATAATTGTAAGTACGTTTACATTTATTTATTTCTTGTTTTATATCTTTTTTGGAAAAAAAAAAATTTCAATCTATATAATTTTTTTTCATTATTTACAACCTTAGTTATAGAATTTTTTGTTGTCACCATGTTAGATATTTTATTTGTTATTACAATGACTTTCTTGCATAAGGCATTAAGGCAGGAGTTTGTGACTTTAGATGTGTAGTTCATGATTTTCTAGGATTATCTTGTGTAGTCATTTATGGGGGGTTTGTGTCAAGTGAAGAATTTGGAAACGAAAATTTTGGAAAGGAAAATTCAATTTTTGTGGCCTTTGTGTCATCCAGAAACTCAGGAATGAAAATTGAAGTTTTTCAGAATACATTTAAATTGTATTTTTCAGATTTTCTTACCTCTCTCTTAAAGAAATTCTAGAAAATTAACGTAGGGTACTATTTGACCTTTGCTCTTATACCAATAATATAATTTAGAAAATTGATCTGATAATTTCTAATTTTAATAGAGTAAACATATTTGTATTTGACCTTATCAATGTGTATTTCATATACAAAAAAAATTATAAAAACTTAACAACATCATAATGCTAATGAATTTTTGTGTGCAAAATAGATCTTTTTTGGTAAATATATCATTTTAAGAACTAGTCCTCTAAGATGTTTAAATGAAAATTGATAATATAGTGGTTTATATTTTTAACAATAAGAGGTCTTTTTCTGATATATAACTAATGTGATGGAACTAATATTAACCCTAATCAAGTGGTCAATATCTCAAAATTAATTAATATTAGAGTAATTGGTATTTCAAAATTGAAATTACTTATATTAAAACATCGATTAATTTGTATTGCTACTTTTGAAGTATTATTTAAATATTCATTTTTTAAAATTATTTATATTTTAATTGTATAAATTCTGTTTAATTTTCAATTAATTCCTTCATATATGGATTTTCCTAACTTTTCGTGACATGCGCAAATAATCTTAAATTTTTTTGAGCTTTTCGACTTTCCATTTCCAATTTTGACTGAATATTCTAAATTTTTCTTTCCCTAGCTTTTGTTGTACACAAACAAGCCCTTATGTGGCAATGTGTATACATTCTTTGGAAAAAAGGATGACTACACAATTATATTTTACTTATGCCACATCATTTTATGAACAAACAACAAAAATAATTTGTCATAATCCCAATATGTGTAATTAACTGCATGAATCCTGTTTTTATATTTCTATCAATGGTTAAATCTTCAGTTAAATAACATAGACATATTTTTTTTTTTCTCACAATTCCTAACTATCTAGTTTTAACTTTTAAGTCGTCTTCTATATTTTTTATTTTCTTTCACATTAATTATTTTTTTTCTTCTAAGTATTGCATCCTTTGATATCTTAAAGATATGATTAAACTAAACTAATGTGCACCACAGTTCATTCTAGTTGGTTTGAGGGTTTGTGTTCAATTTTATGGCCTTGGGTTTAATCCTTTGTTTCTTGTTGACGATGTCAAAATTATTACTTTTTAAGAGCCCCCACCCCATAAATAGATCAAAGATTTTTTTTTATTAAAAAAACCTAAACTAATGCTTTGTTTGACTTCCTAAAGATATAACCAAACTAACAAAGTCAATTTTTCTTGTATTATCTTTGATAAGTGCAACTCCTATTGTATTCTTAATAAAATCATTTTTTAACTTGGCCCTTATAATATTACCACTCATCTATCTAAGCATTCACATTTTTACAACACTTTGTGTAGATGTTCATACTTTATAGCCTAATATTTTGAACCGTAAACTATTAGCCGAATAGCAATTTTATAAAATTTTTCTTTTAATTTTAAGGATTTTTTCCTATCATATAATACTTAAAGGCATTTATCCACTTTGTCTACCCTACTTTAATCCTATGAATAACTTCCTTTGTAACTTCTCTACTAATTATAAACACTAAATATTTACTCTCATGGTCATCTAATTGTATATATTTATCATCATTTTCAAAACTATATGCTCCACGGTTTCTTTCATATCCTCTATTTTACTCTCTTATGTATCCATTTAGATTTCCTCTAATAAAGAGTTTTTCATTAGTAGGTAAATCATGAATCCAAATCTTTCAAAAGTTTCTATTTAATAGCTTCTCTTAAACATACTTGTAAAGCATTTGCATTAATTATATTATCTCATTTCCTATCACAAGCTTAATCATTATAATTCTATCCTTTATCCTCATTACTCTGTTAACTGTCTTTTAAACTTTTATCAATTATTTTTGCAACTCTATTGTTATACTTATTTTTTCCTATATACTACAATTAAAAACTACTATCTTTAATTAACTTAATTTTTTTCCCACCCATTTAATTTCTTGCAAATATAATATGTTACTTTTCTATCTTATCATTATATCTACTAATGCCATACTCCTACCAGTTAAGGTTCCTATATTCTATGTTACTAGCCTAATTTTAGTATTTTGGACTTCTTTATCCACACTTGTTCATTAAGTTGTAAGAACCTTTTCTTTTTTCTTCTACATCTAGGGGTTGATACAAAGCTCTTAACTTAAGAATGCTATACCTATGGTGTGTAACGTTTACCTCCTCTCTTTTTTCCATTGCATTTGAACTCTAGCATAATGTGCTGCCAAGAGTTTTACACCCCCAATGGATTATTTTCAGGATTCATGTTCATGAAGGGTTGACAAGTTTTTACAATTGGGTGTTTATGTAATGCTAACCCCCTTTTATTCAAGCTTAAGATCAACTCTGTAGGAGTTAACCTCTATAGACAGTTCACATCATTGGATGAACCATTTTGTAAAATTATTTGTGGACTTAGCATTTTTTTTCTTTTCCTTCATGGCAGGTGGAGCGTTTGCTTTCCTCAGAGCAGAAGAATACTGACTATCGGTCTTTTGATGATGGGATTGCTCCTGATCATCGCCCAACAAATGCCTGCATAAGGTGATTTTATCTATCACCTTTCCAGCGGTTAATAAAAGAAAGTAATTTTTCTAGTGACAAAAGGAAAAGGTTCTGAATTGTATTGTCAACTGATCCAATAGGGTTGTTGCTTATCTCTCTCGTGTACTTGAGGTTGTCTTCACAGCTCTTGAAGGCCTTAACAAGCAATCATTCCTGACAGAACTTGTGAGTCCACTTCTAATACTATAAACATATTTCACTTGTTAATTAGCATCTATCAAAATTTTCAGCATCTCTACTTCTGGAAATGAAATATTGAAACTTATCATCATTTGTTTGTCACACGGGACCATTGGGATCATGTTGATAATGATATTTGGGTGGTTGAAGCCCAGACATGAGTCGCATGACCACACTTCCTTTGCATGTTATTGTCCTACCATTAACATTGAGAAGAACTATTGCTCTGCATGAAAGGAGATACATTGAGAGGGCACTGACCTTTTCCTCTTATACGACTGCTATCTTCTTTTAATACCTTTCTGTTAAATCATTCTTTGAGTTTCCTTTTCCTAAAAAACTGTATGCCATTTTGCATACGTGCAGGGTAATCGATTGCACAAAGGTCTACTTATTCACTGGCAAAAATTCACGTTTAGCCCTAGGTACTGTGAATCAAATCATCTTTACAGAGAAAGTGCCCTTCCAGTAACAACATAATATAATTTCTCAGTAGTATTTGCTATTTTGATGATTAGTAAAGTATTACTTATTTGTTTATCTAATTTAAAGTATAAATGATCTATCAGTGGTGGTCTACGGTTAAAGCGTGACATAACTGAATATGGGGAGTATGTTCGCAGCTTTAATGCACCATCTGTTGACGAAAAGTTTGAATTGCTGGGCATGTAAGTGATGTATGACTGCAACTTGCATGATCAAAATGTTAAGTGCGCATATTACTTCCAGAACTGACAACTGAGCTTTAATTCAGCATGGCAAATGTGTTCATTGTTGCTCCTGAAAGTCTGGCTTCACTATTCGAAGGAACCCCCAGCATCAGAAAAGATGCTCTCAGGTACTCACTAGAAAAAACTTAGACGGAGGATCGTGATGTTCTTTAATTGTGATCACTTGAATTTCACGTTGGAAATCAAATTTTGAACATATGATGGGAATGAAGATAGAGTTACTTATTCATTTAGGACTTGCTCTGCCCAGGTTTATACAGCTTAGAGAAGACTTCAAATCTGCCAAGATAGCATCTAGACTCAATGCTATCATGGCCGAGTCGTAGTTCCTTTCATGAACTTGCAGACAGAACAAAGCTTCTTACTGCCGTTTCACCTCACCCATGATTATTGCAACTTCATGATGCGGGCAAAGATACTGGAGGTTGTACACAGATTTTTTTCCCCTGGTCTACTCATTCCAAAAAGGTTGTTTTACAATCTTCTTTTTTCCTTGGGAGCTGGTACATTTTTTTTTTATAGATTCGGACAGTGAATATTTTTTGTGAAAAATTGATTAGGTGGATAGTTCAATTTCACACAAAGCCGTCTTGGCGGTTGAGTCTTTAGGTGGTACAAGTCCAACTCTATATAGTTTCTAGATGATCTCTGATGTGCTTCTCTCAAAGGATGAAAGATAAATACTTGTACTACATTTGCTCTGAAGAATTTCTCTAGTGTTGGCCTTCTGCTTTAATTATTACAACTGTGAGTTCAAATTTAAGTAGAAACATTAGTAGTATAAAAAAATGTTTCTTAGTTAAACAAGAAACTCTCTACTATAATCCACACTTCTCAAACAAAAGGTTTGTTGGTATTCAAAAAAAGGTTTTGTTGGTCAAGTCTGACTTTGAGAAGGTTAATTGAAAATGTTTTAAAAAACTGCTTACATGTGATTATGAAGTCTCATATTTTTTTGTCTTTTGTAGAATTAATGTTTATGGTTATATCTTCACAAAACCCAACCAGAGCCTTTAATGCCTTAGAGTTAATAGACATGATGAGCTAGCCTCAAATCCACATGTATCTACATGTGTACAAGTGTGTAAGTATAATACCTTTGCTTGCATGTTACATGGTTTGTTTTTCTTCTAAAAATTCTCATCTTCAAAATTCCTAACCTTTTTTTATCATGGTGCATTGAATATTTATTTAAGCTGTTACGTATTAACGTATGCATGAAAAATCTTGCATATTCTTTTCTTAAAAAATTATCACACTTGGTATCGAAGTATTTCAGTTATAATTGTAGAGAGTTCAAAAACTTGTATGAAAATTTTAAATTTATAATTGCAAGCGTATGATGTTAATTGTAATAATACTGACAAGTACAACAGGAAGTTGAAAATTACCAATAAAACTTTTATTATTGAAAAATTGTAATACTCATTGTAACTTTTATAATATCAAATCATGAGTGTTATATAATATAATAGTATTTGTTAGAATAATAATATTAAAAATGTATAAGTAATTATATTATTATTTTATTTCAATATAATATGTCTTTTATATTAATTATAAAATACTGAAAATATTATTATTGATGCAGAAATTACTAGTTTTAATTACAATATATTAGTGCTCATATTTTATTAATATAATGATAATGATGATAATAATATCGTTAACAGTGAAAACTCATTAAATTATATATAAAATATAAAAATAAATAAGATATCAAGATCTTAATTAAAGATTAGAGATTCGGTTGAAACTTATCAAATTCGCAATTAAAATGTGGGAGATTTTACATATTAAATTTCCATATTATAAAATTATCTTGTCATTATAAGTATGACTTAAGTGAATCAATGATATTTATCTGATTTATTTTGAAACCAATAATTGAGGTAAAATTATTTACTTTTTTCTTTAGATTTTTATTAGTTAAAAATTTAAAAATTACAGATTTTTTAATCTTTTCGAATTCTCTTAAAAACTATACGTTGTTTGTAACTTTAATTTTAACTGTTTTAATTCTTATATTGTAATTAAAGTTATTTGAAAGTATTATTATTTATTATTAAAGTTATGTTTATTTAAAATATCGTGTAATGTAGTATTATTTATTATTGGAGAGTTAATTCTTTAGTGATATCGTTAGAATTGATTTTCTAATAGTATTTAACTTTAAATAATTTTTTCATATATATATATATATATATATATATAGGAGACGAAAAAGTCAATGTGAGATTTAAAGAATAACGAAAGAAGGATTTAAAGAGATGATTGTGTATTATAAGAATCTTAACAAAAATATTTATGACTTCTTAACTAATGAATGCAAGGGGAAAGAAATTGGACCATCAAATATAGTACTTTATGTAAGATCAAAAATATTAATTAATGGTAAATATTACGGTATATATAAATAGAGATTAAGATTGTATTGATTAAATAAATTATTAAAAAATTTAAATAATCTGTATTTAATTTAACCTACCCATTTTCCCTTATTGGAATATTATTTATTAACAATAACGATAATAATAACGTGAAATTTGATGACGCGCGAACTATTTTACTTTTCTTCGAATTCGCACCCGCAGTCCAAAATCCCTTTTGGCCCCTCCGAACTCCAGGCATCACAAACTCAACTCTCGCCCTCGTCGCTCTCGACCTACACTCTGCGTCCGCCGTCCGCCAACCAAGAGATTTGGATCTGCCGCAGCTCTCCCGTGCGCGTCGGTCGGGCGCTTCGCTGCAGATCTGTCGAGATTCTTTGGGCAGATCCGCAGATCAAAGTTGATCCACGACTCACCGGTATGCAACTTCGCTCCTAAACAGCTGATTTTCAAGTGTGAGTGTAGTTCTTTCCTTGTCGCTGAGTTGTTGTTCTTATTATTAGTGTTTTTTTTCCCTATTTGTTTGTTCGCAATAGCATTTATTCTTTTTCTTCAGTGTGGTTTTTATAATATTTAAAGGTTTTAGGTAAAATAGGTATTATGAAAGCATAAGAAAATGATTTATCAGCTTGATTTAGTGGATAATGACAATTTAAAGCAAGTTCTGATGCTTGATGCATCACTTTTATTACAAATCTTAATATTTCAAACACATGCTACGATAAACGAAAATATTCATTGATTTAAGTAGAAGATAGTTCGTACATTCAAGTAGATTTGAACATAAACACAAAGCTCTACATGTTTAACAAAACGTATACACCTAGATGAAAAGGAATGAAGCACACTGGTAACTAATAGACGAATGCGGCTGAGGAAACTCCAGAGAGTGCAGAAATGAGAGATCTGGAGTCCAGGGTGCAGCACAAGCAAGTTGGGTTTTCGGAACTCCCAACGGTGGATGAAAAATGGCTAGATAACCTGTGCCCTAACACAAAGGAGACTTTTATATAGCTGGCAGTATAAAATTTGGACCATTGAAACAATTGTGTGGCTGGAAGATAGAGACATAAAATAACCATTGAGAGGCAAGAATCTTGTCAACAAATATATTTGTTTGAAGCAGCATCAACTAACATGTAGAATTAGCAAAACGAAGCTACACCTGGACAGAATATACTCATTCGTTACATTTTTGGATTTCTACTGTTTCATCTAGGTCAGTGTAGCTCTCCACTGATGTCTTTTGTTTTTTTTCTTTGTTTTCCCATGTGTTAGTTGGTGATGCATTCTCTCATTTGCTGCATCTCTTTTACGGGTTGTTTAGCCATGTTACGGTGAAGGGTGTGGACTGGGGCATGGGATGACAATCACAGTGCAATTGATGGGATTATGTACCCATCTTTTTTCTATCTGTATTATCTGTAAAAACTGAATAGATGACAAAGTTTACTTGTATACTTTTTTTCACTTGATCTCATTTCTCTAGCAAAATGGAGTAACTTTTTTCTTCAAATTTGATTTGTTATATGTTCTGCCTTGCCTCAAGACTAGAGAGGATTTTTGTGCAAATTTATGTTGAACCTTTTGTCTAGTTGGAAGCTGTTGCTTGTTATTTTGTTGTTGATAATAAACAATTTTTGTTGAATGTTATTTTTCTAGGTCGTTTTATTCATTCTTGAAGGTTCCATTGTTTGTACTTAATTTCTTCTTGTTTGAGTTCTTTTGTTCATTATTAATCCTCTTCTTCTTCATGAATTTCTTAGAGATTCGGTCAACATGATGTGTTTTCTGTTAGTAAATTATAGATAGAAGAAGATGGCATCATCAAAATCTTGTTAGTCGTCTCTTGCATTTCATATTGAATGATATTAACTTTCCATTTTCATTGTACAGAAACTGTTTGTTCTTATGATTTACAACTGAATATGAAGAAGAATCCTCTTAGACAGCAGTACTCTACCCTTTTGGAGATTACAAAGAAAAATCCTACGTTTCTCCCTATACCTCACTGCTCCATCCCAGAACTCAAAGGACAAGATCAGGACTTTGTCACTATTTCTCATAGCCATTTAATCCATTCTGAGTGGTCTCGTCTTGAGACCATGTCCTCTGGGCTGAACCCCGTCAGGACCAAGCACGTTTTGCTCAGAATCAAGAGGGATCCTGTACTTTCCCTGGAATTTTTCAATTGGGTTTGTCTCCATGATCCTTGCTCCATTACCATGGAGACATACTCTATGATTCTCCACATACTCACCAAAGCCAAGAGATTTAGGGCTGCAGAGACCCTTTTAAAGGAAAATATCATTCCAAAAACCACAAAGTCTAGTATGGACCTTTTTGATATGCTTTTATATTCATACAACCTTTGTGATTCTTCACCACGAGTTTTTGATTCCCTATTTAAAACCTATGCTCACGTGAAAAAGTTTAGAGCTGCCACTGAAACTTTCTTCCGTATGCGAGACTATGGATTTTTCCCAACCATCAAATCCTGTAATGCCTACCTGAGCTCTTTGCTGATCTCTGATCGAACAGATATTGTTTTGTCTTTCTACAGAGAATTGGGCCACTGTCGGATATCACCTAATGGTTATACCCTGAACATGGTTATGTCTGCATTATGTAATGCTGGGATGTTGGACAGAGCTATGAGATTGTTTGAGCAGATGGAAAGATTGGGCATTAATCCCATGGTTTCTACTTTCAACACTTTGATTGCAGGTCACTGTAAAAAAGGGCTCATGGAGCTTGCCCTTAAGTTCAAGAATGTGATGCGGAATAAGGGGTTACATCCCAATGTTGTTACGTACAACACACTTATCCATGGCTATTGTAAAGAAGGTAAAATACATGATGCAAACAAGATTTTCAATGAGATGAGGGCTGTAAAGATTGATCCCAATATAATTACATACAATACCTTGATAAATGGTTGCAGCCAGGAGTGCAATACAGAGATGAGCTTTAGACTACATGAGGAGATGCTGAAAAATAAAATCAAGCCTGATATTGTCACATATAATGCTCTTATTCTTGGGCTTTGCAATGAGGGAAAGATGAAGAAAGCTGCATACCTCGTGAAAGAACTTGATAAACATAATCTTGTTCCCAATGCTTTTACATTCTATGTTCTCCTAACTGGACAGTGCAAGAGGCAAAATTCTGAGAGAGCATTGCAGATTTTTAGGGCCATGAAGAGATGCGGATTCCATCCTAACATGGATGCCTTTAATCTTTTAATATCTACATTTTGCAAAAATGAGGATCTTGAGGGTGCAGTAGAGATTTTGAATGAGATGTTGGAAGGATGGATAACTCCTGATGAAACTGTATTGATAGATCTGTTTAAATATATTTACCAGTGTGGAAAAACTCATTTGGTTGCCCAAGTATGCACGAAATTTGGTGGAAGAAAGCTTGTTGCTGATTGTGTTGTAAAGGGTCAACTTCTGGCTAATAGAAGCTTAAATCAGTGAGAAACATAGGTGTTGTTTATGTTGTCATGTATATCAGTGTTCCCTAGAGGCTTGGCAAAACTTATGTGATTTTATACTTTGTTTTCAAACACATGAAGCTTTACTGATCATATTTCTTTCTGAAATTTTATCAAGCCATTGAATATCAGAACGACTGTTTTCAAACTGACCAGGCTAAACTAGATTAAATCAAGCTGATTAAACCACTTGGTTTGTTCAATGGTTCAATTCTTGATATATACTCCAAAGAATAATAATTATGGAATTACTGCAAGTAAAAACTCACAATCCTTAACATGGAACCAAATCCCTTTTGATCATTTATCATATTTGATTCCTTGTTAGAAATTATAATAATTATTACTTGTTATAATATACTAAGATACATATGTCTTCGAAATTTATCAAAAAAATTGATTCAAAATATTTATGAAATTTTAAAGAATGTTTGAGACAGTTTATTTACTGGTTCACGAATTGATGGTAATGTAAGGACAATGTCATTGGCTGAATCAATGAAAGTCTAAGTCAAAATCAATTGGTAGTCAGTGGAATATTTCCCATTATATAAGGTTAGGTTCTCATCTTTTATACCAATGTGGAACGTTGTCTCAATACACTTTTTTACTTGTAACTTTTTATATTTTCTATACTTACAAGTGATCTACATTAGGAATCTGCTTGTCCGCATCCTCTCACACACTCCTCAACACGTGTGAAGGTCCGCATCCTCTTTTGATCTCGTTCGTTTGTAGCTTGTTGCTTCAAATCTCTTTAGATCTCATCCCTTCCACAAACATTTTAGTATTTCATTGGTTTTTTTATATCTCGTTCGTTTCTCTTCTGATCTATGATTTTTTTACATTGGATCTGAAAACCTATGACTGAAATCATGAGAAAGCCTATGTTTTTGTGCACATACTAGATCTACATTGATATTTGCATTGATCCTATCTTATTTGATAAATTGCATTGATCCATATTTGCATTGATCCTATCTTATCTGCATTGATTGAAATCGTGATAATTTTTATTTTATTTTTTAATCATAGACATTTACAATTACGATTAGAGCAACTATTTGGCGTACTAAAGCATAGATTTGCTATATTACGGGGTTACATGTCATTCTCCTTTGAAACCTAAGCAAAAATTATCATAATATATTGTTTAATACATAACTTTATTCGTAGAGCAGATCAAACAGATTTACTTAAAGATCTTGAAGATGATATTGATGACATAGGAAGTAATGTTGATCTAATTGGACATGATGTTAATGAGTTTGAAGGTTATGATGTTGAATCAAGCTAAGTTATGAGGAAGGACAATGCAGATAAAATGTGTGAAGAGATAATGACAATAATGTGTGTAAATAGAGATATGTGATCTTTATTTGCAGAAAGACTTGTATATTATTTCAGACAAAAATTTGTTTATTTTATGCACTTCATTACATTCATTATACGTATAATAACGTATTTAATAATTTAAAATAAATATTCTTATATTTATTAATTTTTAAATGTTCATTTTACTTTAAAATTTCTATTATTATTATTATTATTATTATTATTTTATATTATAATAATATTATTTAAATTATATAAAATAATTATTATTTAATTCAATTTTGTTCAATTCTGACATACACAAATACGAATATTCCTAATTCTGTTCAATTCTGAGAGGTGCACAAACAACTCTGCGTCAGAATTCATTTCATTTTAATTCAATCTCGTCACTGAAATAAATTCCCGTCAATTCATTTCATTTCATTTTCACGTGCATAAACGGACCCTAAGTGAAAGTTTAATTCAACACCAATTGATAGTGAGTGGAGGGTTTTTCTTTTATATGAGGCTCAGTTCTCTATCTTTTGTATTGATGTGGAACTTTGTCTCAACAAAACTAATTCAAACCAACAACTGAACTGCTTTGATCTTTCATCTTAACTTCTAATTTGGTTTGAAAAACCTTGATCCAAATGATTCTAGGATATTTGTAACAAATTTGTAATGAAAGTGAAAATGCTGTGTATGCAAAGGTGTTTTGCATAATAATAGAGGCTACTTTGCATGATATCAAATATAAACATTCTATTCTTTGGTGGTTGAGAACCAGGATTATGTACAATAGGAATGTAAGTGCGTTGGATGACATGCAGTGATATGGGATTCACATGACATGAGTGAACATACCCAATTTGGATACACTCATGTGACATCCTTAGTTGAGCAATGTAAGGACTGCACCTAGGTGGTGTGGTGCGAATCATGACTCCATCCAACGTAATTGCATTCACATCAAGTGTTGCGTCATCTTCTTCACTTTTAGCTATCATCCCCCATGGAATGGTCAATTAGTGGTCCTTATCTAAGGAAAGTCGTATAGATTTGCTTTTATTAGAAAAATTATTCCTTGACGAGAATGGCAAGAATCTAGACAAGAATTGGCTTACACGGTGGAGGAGGTGATTAAAGTGCAACATCAAAATCTTCAAAGGAACCATAATTGAGGAAGACCACCTTTCTTCAGTAGTCTTTTAATGTGTGATTGAGTGGACTTGTTAAGGTGCCCAAGCGCCCAAGTGATGTGCCTAGGTATCACCTAGGTGCTCATGCCAACTTTTTTTATTTTTATGCATATATTATATATTTTTGTACGTATTTAATAATAAATATGTATAGTTTTAGCTTTATCATTTCCTATATAACATTCAAATACAAAGATAATCCTAAGATAACATCAAAACATGACGTGTAATGATGCTAATATGTATATTTAATTAATATACATATTTATATATTTTGATAATTATGTATATTTTAGCAGTACTTCATCGAAAATTTTATATTTAAGTTTTTCTCATGCTGAAAAGCATTTAAATCTTCGAAAAAAACATATATTTAAATAAGCAGCTCCAACAAAAGACAAGGTGAAGCAAGCAACCAAGGCATGACCGATTCATGCCTTGGCACCTAGGCATCAACTACAGGCTCGCCTTAAAAAGTCTAGTGGCTGCATCTATTGTTAGCAAGGATATCTTGGCTTAGCTTCAGTCTTTTATTACACTGTGACAAAAGTTTTACAATTTGGATGTTTTTTGGCTTCTTTATTTTGTCTTTGTCCTTTTGTCTTTGGGTTTCCTAGCCCTGAAATCGTCATTGTCATGTTATTTTTGGTTTTATTTTTAGTTGGCCTACACTTGTGCTGGCCTCATTTCACATTTTAATAAATTTTAGTTGTGGCTACTGAAAAAATCTTCCTTGACATCGCATATTGCATATATCATTATTAATGAAGACATACATGGGTGTTGATTGTAGTTAACAATGTACAAATTGCTTGATCAACACATACATCATTTGTACATAATGATGATCAACCAATTTGTACATAATACTTGATCAAGCAATTTTCATTATTAATGCTTGATCATTAGTACTTGATGTGATTAGTACTTAATGCTTGTAAATGATGTCATTGTACATAATGCTACCAGTAATGCTTGATCATTAGTACTTAATGCTTGTACATGACGTCATTGTATATAATACTTGATCAAGCAATTTTCAGTATGATGATTTCATTGTTGATCAAGCATTAATAATGTAGCAATTTTATCAACAATTATTATTATAATCAAGCAATTTTAGCTAGCAGTTTGTACATAATACTTAAATAATCGACACCCATGTATATTGGAAAATGTTATTAGGCTAACAACGTAGGAATTGCTTGATCATTCTACCTGGCCTGAGTTATATCTAAGTAATTACATTCTGCATAATGCCTTTATTTTGGTCTTGCATATGGAGTTATAATCATGGTGTCAATACTTTTTAGCATATACTTTGGCAATATATTTTTGTTGGCCCCACAATGAAAATTCTTTGGTTTTGCCACTTATTTAGACAGTTTAAGCAAGTGCAGTCAAGGGGCCAAGGCAATAAGTATCGCTTAGGCAAGTAGGAAGAACAAGTTGGAACTTGGAAATTAAGGGATTGGTTCTTTAACTAGTATTAGAAAAATGAGAGTATCAAAATAAATTTTCATTTAGAAATTTGATCCTTTATAAAATTTGTGTGGAATCTATTTACTCTTTGGTTGGATAACTTTGCAATTTATATTAGTACTATGAAGCAAACTCTTATTTTCACTTTATTGATCTGTAGTGGATCATTAGTTTGGTGAACAGTTGTGGATGATGGTTCCAACAACACAGAGCCAACCATTGATGTCAATGCACCAACTCCAAATCCAACAACAACAACAACAACAGCAACAACGGCAACAACAGAAGTATCAATCCTTGGCTTCACATTTCCATCTCCTAAATGTAAGTTTTGCAATTTGTAATCTTTTTGAGCAATGCTTTGAAATTTTTTTTTATCATGTCTAATTTGTAAAAATATATTCAGTAGTGATATTTATTGTAGTTATTAAGGTGGGTAACTAGGCACCACATTGGTGCCCAAGTGTAATATCCTATTGCATGGATAAATGCCATTTTAAAAAAATTTTCAACTGGATTTTGATTAGATCTGGTAATGAATCTTGTAAGCTTTCACCATATTATTTGTGTTTTATGGGAAAAGTAACTTAGGATGTGTCTTTAAGGGTAATTAATTGGATATCCATTTAAAGGTCCATTTAATTATTTTTCTATATATATGTATGTAATCATTTTCATTAGTAATCAAATCAAACACATTTTTCCCTCTTTCACATGTTTAATGAGGTTTTCTCTTGAAAAATACTGAATTCAAATTTCAATTCTAAACACCCGTATTTAGGTTTTTTGATCCTTGAAAATGAATATTGAATTATTGTTGCATTATAGATGTACACATACATATAAAAATGTTTGAAAACAAAACACATATATGTATATTGTATGAAAAATATATACGTCATCAATTCTCATAATTTAAAAAATTCAACTAATTTGAATGCCTAGGTAGCCAAGGCTAACACCTTGGTGTCTTAATAACCTTGGTACTTACATGTGATTCAGAAAAATTATGCCTCCTGTATTAAGGAATTCGATGTAATTTGATAGCAAAAAATAGAAGCAGGTTTTGCCAACAAATTAAAACTGATTCTTTCTGAATTCTGATATGGTACAGAATAAATGGCCATTGTGTTTTTGTTTCACAAACAGCATTTCAATCAATGATACTCTTTTTTGTTATTGTCTTCTATTATTGAAGGCTTTTGTCTGGTGCAAGTGGAAACAACATAAATAATATTGCAGACCACAAAAAATATTATAGTACCACATCAAGAAAGTTTCAGTGTTTCACTTTTCTTTTGCATTTGTTATGCATTGGGTTTGGTGATCTTGCATATTATTACAAATTTCTAATGATACCTTTTTTTCTCAGCTTGTTGAAAACCTAGCTGAAGTGATAGAGAATGGAACACGTGATCAGCAGGCAGATGCTCTGGTTAGTACAAGCATGTGTAGAAAATTTTCTAAATTGGCTTTATCTGGTACATCTTTTATAGTGAAAGTCAAAAAAGAACTTTTCAATTTAGTAGCGCAGTTGCAGATTAGGAAGCCTCTGTTTTTACATTTACTGGTATCAATACATCTTCCATCTAACACATTGTTTATAATGAATGTCAAAAAAAGAAGAAATTTTACAATGTAGCAGAGCAGTTGCAGATTAAGTAACCTTTCTTATTATATTTACTGGTATCTATACATCTTCAAGTCATTACATTTTACCTTCGTTTTGGTCAAGACATTACCAAACAATTGCAAATGGTCATGTAAACTATATATATTAAGGAAAAATAAACAAATGTTTATTTATGCATGAAACAAGTAGCATAGTGTTTTATACTTTTTGTTAGTTATACTTGTCATTCCATTGGGTTTGGATCTCAAATATTTTACCACAAATGCAAATGGTATACACTTTTCACCGAATTGCAAATGGCCATGTTCAATATGCAACATAAGAAAAACTATACAAATGCTTATTTGTGCTGGAAACAAGTAGCATACTGTTTTATATATTTCGTTAGTTATACTCGTCATTCCTTTGGGTTTGGTCTCAAATATCTTACTACTGTCACCAAAATAATCACAATATTGCTTAAACTTCCCACATTCGACTAATCCAATCCAGACATGTTGGCTTGGAAGAGAATCTTCCAAAAGGAAACTTTTGTAGATTTCTTAATTTTGGAAGTTCTTACCATTCTCAGGTCCTTCCGTCTATTTCTATTATCAACATTTTACATAACTGTTAAAGAAAATAATTAAAAGTATCCACCTTTGTATTTACTAGCCTGCATGCAAATGCTAAGCATATGCTCATTAGTTTTCAATTACCATATTAACTTTCAAAGTGTTATGAATGTTTTCAAAATTGAGTTGAATATTTTCTCTTCAGATGTATTTTACTTTACATGGGATTATGCATCTTTTTCTTATCAAGAAATTAATAATATTATAGTTTTTTGCTATTTTAGATTCACTACTACTAATTTATGTTACAAAGTTTTGGCCTTTTTGTTTTCCTTTAGTTTTTAAATTGCATGAAAATATTCTTCCTACTTGAATGTCAAATTTAACTAGCATATTTTCCTGTAATGCATATATTTGATGTAGGATTGGGACAAGCACTTGATTACCCAGTTATTTTTGAGGGCAAGTTTGGAACTTCACAATCTTATAAGTGTATTTTTGAAAATAAAAAATGTGAAACCCACCTATGATGAATATGCATATGAATTTTCCCGATGTATGATAATTCTTCCTTTTTGTCCAAGAGCAATTGATTTTGATATAGTTTTTATTGTTAGGATAATTACTTCTAATTTTATTACAAGGATTTCTCCTTTTTATTTTTGTTATTAGATTTTGATTGGCATGAAGTTATTCTTTATACATGAGTTCATTGAACTGAACACATCATTCTATTTTTGAGAATATCATAGTAAGTTTTACAATGATATAAAAGGGTATTTTTGAAAATTAAAAGATAAAAACCAACTCTTAGAAATGCTTCTGAAAGAAACCGTTATAAATCATAGTGGAATCACCGACTCACTGAACATCTATCTATTTGTAGTATCTGTTGCATTTTGCTTATTCTCAACAAATGTAAGCGTCTGCCACATTTGATTTTATTCCTAGCTGATACATACATATATATGCTTTTTCTGTGGAACAGGTTGCTGAATTGACGGGTCAGTTTGACAAGTGCCAACAACTTCTGAACTCTATATCAAGTTCCCTCAGTGTAAAGTCTGTGGTAATAAATCAAATCCTTCCTTCTACTTGTACCCCTCAGTTAAACATCAGAAGGTGAGTCATGCAGATACCTAGCCACCCATCGTGCTTGGGAATTGCAATAATTTTGTTGGCAATAAATGACAGAAATATAAATAATCAATGGAGTTTTTTAGCAGTAAAATCAATGTAGTTCTGTGAAAAATGAGTCTTATACTCTTATGTACCTTGACACCACCATCAACTCCTTAATGTTTAAACTACTATTGCTGTGGATGCATTACTGGAACCTGAACTATGGTTATTAAGGTGTCAAGGTGCTTGGGCGGTTAGCTAGGGCACCTTCATGGTGCTTTAGTGCGTAGTTTTTTTTATATTATTTTAGGATATTAAAAACCTATTTGAATCTAATTATAATGATAAATTGTATAGGAAAATACAATATTTTATCAATAAATTAGCCAATAATAAAGAAAGATGCTTTATCAAACCAAATAAACAATAAAATAACCTTAAGACTTCTTAAGGAATACAATATTGTAGGGTCTCTTGTGGTGCTGGTGTGTAAAGGGTCGTAGACGTTGTTGGAGTTTGTCGGAGCTTTGTTAAAGGATCGTTGGAGATGCTGAAGGTCATTGGATGTGTTGGAGTTTATTGAAGGTGCTCATCTGAAATGGCTGGCGGTTTTTGGAAAGCTCACCAAGATGGGTGGCTGCCCTTGGTGGTTGGTGATGGAGGGAAGAAAAAAAGAGTCAAAATGGGCGCTTGATTTGCAAAACCCTTGTATATATAAAACCCTAGATATGAATCCATATATGGATCCGGGATTCATCTAAAAACACAAGATACCATCTTCAAAAAAAAACGAAAAAAGCACAAACACTTGGAAGGTGCCTAATTTGTACTTAGACACTACGCATCCAAATGGCCCATGTCTACCTAGACCTTTATTGCAATGAAGTGGGTGCTTGTATACTTGAAAATGGTGGGAAAGGAAATTATAGGAAAGTAAATTTCCTTTGATTGTATTTGTGTAAACGAGAAATGATGGAAAATATCCTACCCCTAATGTAATGAACGTGATTTTCAGGCCCCCATTTTCGCAGCTCCCTTGAACCTCCACTCCCTTGTATAAAGGATCCAACACCTTCCCATCGTAGGTGCCTAACGTTGTTGACAGAGGTTTTGTCACCTAAACCCATTAGGGTTTTTAGGTGAAAGGGAGGCTTGAGGAAGATAAAGAGTGAAAGGAGGAAAAAAAGAAAAAAACACATCTAAAAAAAGGAAAATAAAAAATATTACTTAAAAATTATGTTTAAAAAGGATTATAATTATTTTAAAAATATAAAATCTATTTTTTAAGTTTTTAAAATTCATGTTTGCTAAGGAATAACATTATTTTAATGTTTAAAAAGCCAAAAAATGATAAGCATGTGTTTATATAATATCATAATTTACATTTCTTTCAATTCCTATGCACACATAAATACTTAAATTTTGAGATTTTCCATCATTTCCCATCCGTGCACAAACACTCTTCATTTCAGTAGTTTCTTATCATATCCTGTTATTTTCATTTCTGTCAATTCTTGAATTTTTTTCATTTCTTTTTTCGTCATTTCTAGATGCACAAACGAATCCTAAAAGTTTACCATAATAAGTCTACTCATAAGTGAGCATGGACTAAGTAGTTATGTGCTTGTGGAAAGGCATTGTCAGAGTCTTCTATGATTTTATCAGGACTGTATCTCCATCGGTCATATCTTATCCCTTTTTTTTGTGATTACGCATTTATTTCAGTTCTTTCTCATCAGTTTTAACCATTGAAATTAGTACCTATTGCTAGAATGGTTGGTTACCATATCAACTTTGCCATCACAAGTTCATTCATCGTTTTAGAGAAGTAGCATGTTTTAATGGAATCATAGCTGTTTTTTAGTCCAAAAGCCTCTCACCAACAAAATTTATCCGCACTGTGTGCAAACAAAATTTTATAGTTAATGCTTAAGATTGATCAAAAAGACTAAAATTGAAGAATGACTTCATTATTGTGCTGTTTTCTGTCCTACGATGCATCCATTCATTTGCAATGCTTGTCATGTAAATTTTCTTGGTGCCAGACTGTTGCTGGACAGAAACGGAAGGTAGAGGATGCTGAGCAGTTACTGAACCATAGAAGGTTTGACCATCCACAATCAGTAATTCGTACCAATAGATTATGTAATGATTAAAAGAAAGGTCTGGTCATGACGGCTTCAGCATTGTACGATATGGCAGGGATCTGATGTCCAAGTATAGAAACTCCATTGAAGAGGTGAGTTCCGACAGCAACAGATGATGCCTAATCATCAAAAAGTTTCCAGAAGAATGCCCATTGTAAGTGTTTGTTTAAGAACTTAGATGTTATTTTGTTTTCTGTACGATCAAGATGTTACATATACTTCAGTTTTTGTTGTGGTTGAAAAACACATGCAGATGAGTTTCCTCTTTCTTTTCTCTTGTGTTATTTCTGATGTTGATTTTTTAGGTTCATCTAATTAGGTGTGCTGCTGAGGCTTGTTTGTTTACTCTTATTGGTTTTCTGTTTTTTTCGTAAATAGATTGGTTTTTCTGCAGTATGTTTCATTTTGTGTCACTATCTTGAAAAGAAAACCCTGTTTGGATAAGAAAATCAACCTAAATTAATAATAAAATATTCATAATTGTTTTTAAACTAGCAAACAATTCTCTTAAATGTGTTTGACTAAAAAATATTCGGTGATTTAAAAATCACCAAACAGGCCTAAAATCATTAGTAATAACTTTGTGGTTAGATAGAATTACATAAAATCATTTAAAATTGAATTTCTTTTCGATTGGTGATAGTGAAAAAAGGAACTCAGTACTATGTGAAATCGGTGTGATTTATCCTAGAATTTGTTTGTTGCACTTGTTTAGGTAAAATTTTAGGTTCATATTGGAAATCAGCAAAAATGAATATCTAAAATTCTACTTTAACATACATTTTTTAACCACAAGATGTTAAATGATTCGCATGTAAATCTGTCACTCAACAACATCTTTCTTTGAAATAGCGTACATAGGTGTTAGTGATACGTAGAAACTTGACATAAATAGTATATAGGCATGATGTTCATTGAGTCGGTGTTATACTAATTAATGATACGATTTGACTGTTAGATTTTGTAAAACTGTACTTTTTGATATATTGAATTTAAAATTTGATATTCTAAATTTGAGAAATGGTATACCGTTTATATGACTGGTATGTTAAAAATAAGATTTGTGTATATCGTCACTACAATATGGTATATTGAATTTACAAAAAAACTTAATCATGTTATATTGACTTACACGCATACAGTAGGCCATGGCTATGCAACTTGAAATTTTTTGTTAAATTCGATCAATGTCACAATTTGATCATATTAGACCAAACCTACACTTAGGCCTAATTGAAGTTATTTAAACGTTGGCATGTGCAACTTAGTCTTCAATATTGTTAACTTCTTGGTGGTATGTTGATTTCTAACATTGGAATGAGTATTTTTTCTTTTGATGTATTTGCTTCGGGTTGGTCTTTTTATTATCAAGAATAAATAATTATGTTTGTAATTTTCAAAGTATTGTAAAGATATTGGTGGAATTAAGAATGTCAAAGATCAACTCTTACTGTTAAGATATGAAAAAAAATGGATTTGTTGTTTTTTCATTATTTCTAATTTATTATAAAGATCTTTTACTTCTTACTTCCCTTTTAAATATTAACTTGCATGACATTATTTTTCATGAATGACTTGACAATTATAATTTATATTGGTATTTTCAATATATTTTCAATTGTAATATATATATGTGAAAAAAAGTTTTTTTAGCGATACCACTAGAGTTACTTTTTGAATGGTTTAGACTAAATTGTTGTACCTTAATTTAATGGTTTAGACTAAATTTGAATAATTTAAAATTTTTAATAATTCATCTAATCAACGTGACTTTGGTTTCTCTTCTATTGTAAATTGTACTTTCTATCGTCTAATTAGTGTTTTTGAGTTTGTATTTATGGAATACCATGTTTGACAACTTTAGTAACAACTTATTTCTCTCTACTTTTATTAGTTAAAAATTTGTAGATGTTTTTGCTAGAATTCTTGCAACGTATCATCAATTTCTTAAATTTTTCCTTTATTGTCCATTAAATCCTTTTTTGTCTCTTTTGTTGTATATATATGGAAAAATGATTTAAAGTTGGGTATTACTAGAAAAATAATTTTAGTGATGTTGTTAAAGAATTAGCTCTCTCAATATATATTCAATATACAAATCGATCTACCATTTAATAATCATTTGATTTTACGACTATTATTAATTTTAACAATGTTGTGTGGTACATAAGTGCACACCTAATGCATGTGTGTAGGCAACATTAATGTATAAATTTTAATAATTCTAACAATATTATAAAAGTACTAAAGGATATGATGATAATATTCTCATTTCATTAATTATTTGCAAACAACTTATGAACTTAGAAATACATGAATATATAGTTAATTGATAAAATCACAGGTTCGAATTTTAGATTTTAAAAACTTAAAAACAAAACTCTTGAACTTAAGAAGAAGATCCGAATCCGAGTCCGAATCCGATTTTGTTGGTCGTTACAGTGATATGGATCCCTGACATGATCCATTTATTGTCGGTATCTTTAAGTGGAGACTCTCCTCCGTCTGGCTGGTGTTCCTCTCTCTCGGCTTCAAACCCTAACACTCACCCTCTTCATCCATGGCGACGATCAGCCTCCGGAAGGGGAACACCCGTCTTCCGCCGGAGGTGAACCGCGTGCTTTACGTCCGGAATCTCCCATTCAACATCTCCAGCGAGGAGATGTACGACATCTTCGGCAAGTACGGGGCCATCCGTCAGATTCGGGTCGGGACGAATAAGGACACCAGGGGCACGGCCTTTGTGGTCTATGAGGACATCTACGATGCAAAGACCGCCGTGGACCACCTGTCCGGGTTCAACGTTGCCAACCGGTACCTCATCGTGCTGTACTACCAACATTCAAAGATGAGCAAGAAGGCCGATATGAAGAAGAAAGAGGACGAAATCGCCAGGATGCAGGAGAAGTACGGTATCTCCAAAGATAAGTAGAAAAGCCCTGTTTGTGCTTTTCTTGGTGAAGTGTATGATATCAAACCCTAGGTATTGTCGTTGAACGAAACCCATTATCTTTGTATAAACTTGAGTTCCGACTCATTATGCAGGATTACTTTTCTTAGTAACTGCAATTTGAATTTATGATGCTCTATATTATGCTAAATTGCTAATGAAGTCGTAAAATTCCACTATTATTACCAATATTTTTTTGACTTCATGTTGGAATTTACGAAAACTTGTTTGATTAGTCTTTCCATGTTATCATGGATTTTGTTGGTGATTATATCTATACGTCGATATAACATTTGATTTGCATGAATAGTTGCACAACCAGCCAGAATTCTTCCATTAATATTTTAAGAACGGAAAGAATATTTGCCTGATTTGCTTCCCATATAAGCTAAATCACAGTAATTATGTGACATTCCTTAGTACATCAAATTATTTTCTCAGATGACTTTTTGATTAGGAACAGGAATGGGAAACTGTGATTTTGGGGTTTGTCTTTTAGTGAGGCATAGTAGTAGTTATATATTGGGTTCTACTCCTGTTAGGTGTTCATTTCTCGTAGACCATAGCTATTTGTCCTCAACTGAGAATTTCTTCAATAGCCTTGTCCTTGTTTTAGGTGTTCATTAGATAGATGCTATGATTTACTAAAATGTACAATAGAACAAATGAACCAAAAAATGATGATATAACTCAATGGAAATGGTTCGGAACAATTTTGGGGTTGGAACCAAGGGTACCATACTTATCAAAGTGTCAAGCTGCCCAAGGTTCCCTTGGATGCCTAGCTTCCTAGTCTTTTTTTGTTTAAAAGTGTATGTATACATTCAAACACACACTCATTCTACAATATTGGAAACTATTTCTAAAAATTATTTAATATTGTGAGAATATGAAATTTAAATCGTGAGGCGTGGAATTTTTCAATAAGAAGGTGATGAAAATCGTATCATTGTTATAAAAATGCTAAATATGTGTGGCTGGCTAGCCACTAAAAACACGCTTGAGTATACATATGATACTACAAAATCAGTGTTGATTGCCGAAAATCATTTATTGTTTGTGCTATGACAATGTGAAGAATAAGATGCGATGCACCAATTTTGTCCATAAGTTGAATAATGAAAGTTATATCAAATGTTATATTATGTTTGAATTTTAAGTAAAACACCTAGCCTAGCATAGTTGGGTATCACAAATAAGTATGGTCTGCACATCCTCTCACCTTTCCGAAAGGTTGTTTACGAATATAGGGATGTTAGGATTTCATTTCAGAATACCTTCATTTAGCCGAGCCCTCCTGCATCTCATTTTTGCATATCATACCATAGGCATAAATTGTTTTTCTAAAGCATGACATTTAGGGTGCATTAACATGTACTTTTTTTCAACTCTAGAAGTTAGAAAGAATTGAAGTTAGAATTGATTTCGTGAACGAAGTTAAAATTGTATAGTAATTTAGATGATAAAAATTTATGCATTAGA
The DNA here is from genome assembly GCA_024699675.1 of Amphibolis antarctica. Classification (NCBI taxonomy): domain Eukaryota; kingdom Viridiplantae; phylum Streptophyta; class Magnoliopsida; order Alismatales; family Cymodoceaceae; genus Amphibolis; species Amphibolis antarctica. Next base: position 49,803 of record JAMKPZ010001074.1, read on the forward strand.
ATTTATACAGAGTGATTTTAGAAGTTGAAAAATATTGTTCGTCAACGTACCCTTAATTGGGGCTTCCATTTTAAACTCAAGGCGTGGCATGATCTCTACTGCAACTTTTCCAGTGGTCCTTCCGTGTTACTTTGTACTAACGGTAATTTCCCTTTCCCTGTGTATGCGTTCTGAAATTTTAATGACTATATCAACGATAAAACACCACAAGATTCATTGGCGGTGGTCTGGAGTCTGAACGTTTGTATGGTGCAATTTTGGAACTTTTTGGTATTTTGATCTTCAGGAATTTGCAGGAACCGCCCGCTTCGTGATGAAGATGTTTATTCTGTGATTGACACATCTGCAAGCCTTTGCCTCGTACCGTGGAGTGTGGTAAAGAGCTTCGTCGGTTTGAAGTGCCGAATTGTGAGATTGAATGCCTTTTGAAAGCATTTGTCTGTTGATTGTCTTCTAAGAATAAATGACCAAAGTAAAGCTCCTTTGAGACACTAATAAGCAGGTCTGAAATTGACGTAGATGGGTTTTTTTTGTTTGAAAGCATTGCATCGACGGGCGATGACATCGACCTCATTGAGAACGAAAAAGAGGGAAAAGCCGTGGTATGGGTAAGTTTATTTATGAAATGTTAGAATGCCTACCAAGCGGAAAGGCAACTCAGTTCTTTTTTTTAAAAAAAAATACGCGATGCTAAATAAATTTTGAATGTTACAATTTTCCTTCCTAATGGCCGTGTTGTAGTCCATTTCATAATCAATTACAACGGTTTAATTGGTAAGGATGTTAATACAAAAGCCAGCATTATAAAGAAATTTAGGTTACTTTTGGAAAGAGTTTTAGTTAATTTTAGGAGTTGAATGGAATTGAAGTTAGAAGTAGTAAAATAAATGGAATTAAAATGTATAAAAATTTATGTATTAAGATGATAATAATAAATAAATTTAAAAAGTACTTTTCAAGTGAAATCTCTGGGCGAAAATGGATTTTGAAAAATTATATTCAAGCACCCATCTCAGTGAAGGTAAGGTGATTCGTAGGAAACGGCGGCGGCAGCGTACCAGGGTTGATCTCCTTCTCCCACCTCTGCCGGCCACCCTGTAGGTGCCACAAATGCTTCGGTTAGGTCGAAAGCTCTCGCTTTTGCGCCCCACAAACCGCTGCGTGCTCTTCCTCCCCCTCTCCTCTCTCACTTCCCCACACCATCAACCCCACCAAGCCCCTTCCTTCTCGCCGCCCCACAAACCCTTTTCTTCCTCCTCCAATCCTCCTCTTGCCCTTCTCCGAGGCGGATGCTACGACGAATCCCACCTCGTCGCGCCCAGCTCCCCCCTTTGCCCCGGCTGTGGCATCCACATGCAATCCCTCGACCCCAATCTCCCGGGGTTCTTCTCCCCTCCCGCCCCTAAATCCCTGGACTACCATGCCCGGATCCCGCGCTCCGAGGCACTGGTCACCCGCTCCCTCAAGATCGGAACCTTAGGGCCATACGACGAGCCACCGGAGGAGTTGGATGAGGAAGACAAAGCTGTCGTCTGTGCGAGGTGTCATTCGCTACGGCACTATGGAAGGGTGAAGAACGCCGGGGCGGAGAATCTGCTGCCGGATTTCGACTTCGACCACATGGTGGGGCCGAAGATCCTCTCCAGCTCGGGGTCCCGGTCGGTTGTGCTTGTGGTGGTGGACGCGGTGGATTTCGATGGCTCGTTCCCGAGGAAGGTGGTGAGGATGTTGTCCGACAGCATCGAGGAGAATTTGACAGCTTGGAAGAAGGGGATGCCTGGGAACGTGCCTAGGATTGTTCTGGTAGTGACCAAGATTGACTTGCTTCCACCTTCCACCTCACCCACCGGGTTGGAGTACTGGGCTCGGCAGCGTGCGAGGGACGGTGGTGCAGTGAAGCTGACGGCCGTGCATATGGTGAGTGCGGTGAGGGATTGGGGGGTGAGGAATTTGGTCGAGCACGCAGAGTATCTCGCAGGGCCAAGGGGTAGTGTTTGGACCGTGGGGGCGCAGAATGCTGGAAAGTCAACTCTGATCAATGCCATGGGGAGGTGTGTCGGCAGGAAGGCAAACGATTTGACGGTGGCGTCGGTGCCAGGCACGACATTGGGGATTCTCAGGGTGGAAGGAGTGCTGGGTGAGAGCAGGAAATTGTTTGACACGCCAGGGATTCTGCATTCTTATCGACTCTCAACGAGGCTGACTAGAGACGAGCAGAAGCTGGTACTTATTGGAAAGGCATTGAGGCCTAGGACTTACAGAGTCGAGGTTGGTGAAATCTTATGTGGTTTGCTTCTTCTCTGTCGTAGCTTGATGTCTTGCTGTCAACATTTAACTCATCTTGAAGTGGGTATGCTATACCTAAGCTTGTCTGAGTAGAACATGCTTAACATTCTTTACTTCACATATTTCTCATGATAAGTGGCTTCAAACAGTAGTCACTAGGATCACTGCACAAAGAGGCTTTCTTTGAAAACAAATGTCTTCAATCTGAATTATGACATAAAAGTTTCCACCACTGATATCTCCCTACACCGGTGGGTGCACTACTTATAGTGAACATCATAGTACCAGACACCAACTTGTACCATACCTGTAATTAAGACTCCCCAAAAAGTTGCGTCCGTGTTTGGTAAACACTTGGAAATGAAATGGAAAGCAAGATGGCGATGGTTGTTGAGGAAAAGGTACAGTGATCTTCAGCTTAACAGTGAAAATAATCTTTTTGATATGATCAAGCATACAAAGTTGCACCTTCAATTGAGGTTTGATGGTGATGTTTGGTTAAATATATTTTTTTCCTATTTGAAGGTTATTAGATTATGAAATGCATCAATGTTTTCCTTCTTTTCTAATATTATCATGCCCTTGCTACAAATATGCATTTTTAAAATTATACATTCTAATTGCTTTGATATAACTCCACATGCATGGTGTTACCTATGACAAGCCCAATCTCAAGCCCACTTCAAGGAAGAGGACTACAGTAAGGGGATAACCAGTGTAAATTTTATTGTCAGATGTCATGAACATGAATTCCAATGAAAGTTAGTGAAGTTAAGTGATTCATGTGGCTGATATCATATTTGTCATATTTCCCATGTCCTAGATGTCTCCACTTTTTATGCATTTTCTTTGTCATTTTCCTTATCAGTTGAAGGATTGTATTTTTCTGCAAACTTCTCCTTCTTTTTCTCTCTTCATCTAGTTTTTTTCAGGAGCTTGTCATTTGTTCATTACCATGAAACCTCACCCACATTGGACCTAGTGTGCGACTGGTTTGGCCAATGGTAGGTCAAGAAATATTAGACGGTGATGTGGGTGGGGGTTTTCAAGAAATGCAAACAACCTCCAGTTTTTTTGGGCTTTGACGAACATCTGGAATAACTATTGAATTACAGCTCTATCGTACTGCAATTGGTGCATTGATTTTTGCATCATTAATGTTTTTTTCTGGTTGGTTCCATTATCACAAAGCTGCCTCAAAACTGGCCTGGTTCCAAGATGTGGAATCCATGTTGAATTACCACCTAGCAGGCTTACTAGGACTTGGGTCTCTCTCTTGGGTGGGACACCAAAATCACGAGTAAAGAAATCATAATTTTGGTTTCTACCTTGACGAATCTTTATTTGGGTATAAGCACTTTACATATTTACATATTAAAGATATACTTATATTAGAATGGTTTATATTTGTTACATATCTCTTTACATGGTGGTTCAACTTGTAAAGAATTTACAGTATTTTGAGCATCTGCGTTCTTGTTCTGAGGGATAGTATTTACTGTGCGTATATGCTTGTGTGTGTTTTGATCAATTACATAAAATGATAAAAAATTAAATTTTCACGCCATCATGCTTTTTATTCTGGAGATTTTCTGCAATTTGATGCACTGAAATAGTTTCTAGGTGCTTCCCGTTCTCCTTGGTTGTTTTAACATAAAGGGAATTATCTTCTTTCCCAAAAAAAGGTTGTATAAATTCTACTCCTCTGGGGTTATAAAAGTGGAGCTAACTTGCTAATATCTCATGTAAAAAAGAAGTTTGTAACTTTGTTGTCCATATTTTTTGCTTACCTTTATGTATGGGTTGCTCATTGCAGGCAGGCCGGTCAATACACATTGCTGGGCTTACGAGGTTGGATGTAGAGGAAACTTCAGTGAGTACCATTTATGTCACAGTTTGGGCATCACCACTTCTTCCTCTTCACATGGGGAAGATGGAGAATGCTTGCACTTTTGTAGAAGATCATTTTGGTCAGCGGTTGCAGGTAACATGATGCCCCCTCTTCCACCCCATGGTTGACCATTGTGATTATTTACACAGTTAAAACATATGGTTTACTTTTGTCGCTAATCCATTAATTGATGCAGCCACCCATTGGTGAGAACCGTGTTAATGACCTTGGCACATGGGTGAGAAAAGAGTACAATGTTAGTGGAAGAACGTGGAATGTAAGTTCTGTTGATATAGCTGTTTCTGGTCTTGGTTGGTTTGCTATTGGCCTAAAAGGTGAGGCAAGAGTGGGTGTTTGGACCTATGATGGAATCGATGTTGTATTGAGAAGTTCATTGATACCTGAACGAGCAGGAATATTTGAGGTTGCTGGTTTCACAGTTTCCAAGATCCTGTCAGAAGCTGACAGAAAAATAAGTAAGCAAAAAAAGGGTAAAAAGAAGAAGATACCGGACCATGATGAAAACTTATCTGCACTTCCCACTACATTATTAATGGATGCTCAAGCTCTAAATGAAAGTGAAAGTAAAGTTGAGGAGGCCGCAGCATAACTAAAGAGATGCTGCTATATTGTCTTAAGGTTTAGCTGAAGAACTCAATAACATACCAATAACAATGAACATATTTAAAGCAAAATCAGAGCAGACATGGTAAGACATGTTGAGCACAATGTAGTTCATTATTAATCGACATTCTTTTTAATGATTGGATGGAAAATTTTCAGGGTTTGGGGTTGTACCAACATTGAATGTCAACCATCAGATAACGAGATTGAGTCATTTTCCAATGTTCAGGCTCTCAGTATCAGGTAAATAATGATTCATTGATCTGGAGAGTTTTGGGCTGTCTTTTTTTTAGGTTGTAAGCATCCCCTTAAGCCCATTTGTTCAGCTCTAGTTCTAGTGGTCTCTCAGTGCGTATTTAAAGTTTTGTTGTAAGTTCGGGTATGCAAGGCACCTATCATGTGGTGTCTGACAATAGCATGGGAATCATTTCCCCTTTATGGTTTTTGGAACAAGCGTTTCTCAGGTATTGTATTATTTTTGCTGCTAATTGATTATCAACGGCAGTTTCCGAGGAACCACTTCTTTAAAAGGCATGCTAAATTACTAGCAATTCATTTGCATGCTTTGCGTGATGAGAAAAGTTTTTTTAAAAAAAATTATCCAGTATTGTAAAAAAAAAATAGAATCATGTACTCAATACTAGTATTTATGCAAGAGTTAATAGAAAAAAATTGGAAAGTAATTGTAATCCATAATAATGATTCAAATATCACGGACATTGGATCCTCCCCCTTTGGAGAATTAGCCCCAAAATTCAAGGTTCGGTGAATGATTAGCGGCATTGAGCTTGCATATCATCTACCCTTTTCTAGTTTACTTCTTCCAAGTTATGGTGTCATTAAAGTACCAAGACTAATTGCATGGCCTTGTTTCCAGTCTGGTATTTTTGATTGCATCTCCATCCTAATTCGTGCCTTTGGAGACATTTGATAAAATTGGAACGATACCATACTAATTCAGATTTTTTTCTAAACAAATCAATAAAGATGTTCTAACCATCCTAGATATTATTTATTGACATCTCACAATGCAGAATTTTACAAGGACAATAACAGAACATTATTTAAATTAAGCAGCTTGTGCATGATCTGAACTCCCTAGTTTGCAATTTCATTGTCTAATCATTTTGCTGCTGCCTAGCAACTGACAACCAGGAATCCAGCAATTATTGGCACACAATTTTTGGAGTAAAGATTCGCACATCAGCACAAGAAGCCATGTAGAGATGTCATTGATATCCTAAGATTCATCAGCTGGGGCATGCACTTCTCTAGGCTTCAGGTATGCATGCATTGCGTGAAGCTTGTGGGTGGTGAGCTGCGCAGTGTCTACTTCCATTTCCTCTCCTCCTTTGAGCTCCCACTCAAACTCCTGTATGAATCTACCTATGGCTGCACATGAGATGAGCGATGCCTGCAAAGATCCTGTGCATACCCTCTTCCCGCTTCCAAAGGCCATTGTTTTGTACAGGTCGGTCAATTCATGCTTTCCCTCCAAAAACCTCTCGGGATTCCATGTCTCTGGGTCTTCCCAAGTCCTCTTGTCCATGTTGCAGGCGTACAGATTGATAGCAATCTGTAGCAAACAATATTCATGAAAGAAATGTTATTTTCATGTAACAAGTTTTTTTTCCTTCTGATATTGTTAATGTTATTTCTAGGATTTTTACTGAAGACCTTTAAGCAAAATAAGACAAGATCAATTATATTATTAGTTCAAAGAAGTAGTAGGCACCAATGGTATATGGTGTATTTGATTGTTGGTGTTAATAATATTAGACAGGTATGATTCAAAATTAGTTAAATGAACACCTACTTAAAGTTGGTTAAATTGTAGCTATCAGATGTTATTAAGTCATGCGTTTTATATCAACAAATAGACATTTACAATCAAATTTGCTTTATGCATTGACAGTTGCATTTTCCTGTTGTATTATTTGTCAGCAAAATTTGAAAACAAGTTATTCGGTAGAATGGTTGACTGAACCATGTATACCTCGAAACCAGCAGGAATGTGGTAGCCACCAAGTTGAGTATCTTCATGTACATATCTAAGAGGAAGGACGGAAACTGGAGAGTGTCGTCTCAATGTTTCATGGAAGATGCCATTGAGGTATGGTAGCTTTGAGAAGTGCTCCTCGGTCATCTTTTCGCATCCACAGACGTCAAGGATTTCATGGTAGAGCCGATCCTAAAGCAATCGACAATTCAACGGATAGCCATCACTTAACAAGAGCCCAATCTTGGAAAGACTAGTATAGATTACCTGACAGTTTGGATTCCTTGCAAGTTCAAACATGGCCCACTCGGTTGTGACCAATGTGGTGTCTGAGACTTCAATGATTACTTCCCAGATTAACGAAATCACTTGCTCTTCCGTGAGGGTGTTCTCAGACAGCAGGAAGTCGAGATAGCAGTCTGTTGCCTATTTGGATGAGATGGTTAAAAGATTGCAGGTCAACAGAAATGGTGGGCTTAAGTAATCGGGAGGAAGGAGAGGATGGGAAATGATTGTTGGGCACCTTTCCTGAGGCAATCCTTTCCTTCTGCTTGTGGATCAGGGCTCTTGTCACAGCCACCTTTTGAGTTACCATCTGCTGAATATTGTTCGCCATGGTTTTATTAGGTACCCACCTAAGGTAAGGGAAGAAATCTCTCCAATCAACCTGAATGGCTCCCTCCATGGGATTGGTGACAAGTATATGAATCATCTCCTCCTTTGTCACATCTCTGCCGAGCTCCTCTACATAAATGGATTCTGTGTCCTCCCCCAAAGCCTGCACAACTCAATCATGTTCAAATTTCCTTAGCATTAGCGATTTGGGTACAAAAAGAAATTCTTTCTTGATGATAAAAAGTAAGCACCTTGAAATCCATCATAGCTATAGCATTGGAAAGTGAAGCCCGGTAATATGTAAATTCTAGATTGTCTAGGGCTAAGAGACATGCATTTTTGTAGCCTCAGAATTACTAATCAACTTGTACTCTACAAATTGTATATTAATGGGACTGGCCTGTTTCAAAGCTAGGCTGAAGAGCTCAACCCTGAATAGTTCTCTGAGGTTTACTGCTCGACAAGGGTCGTCCTTGATCAAGTTGTGCAAATTCTTCAAGACGTTCTCCACCATTGTAGTCCTGTGGTGATGATGCCGCTTCTGGTGGGGGAGGCAAAAATGAATTATGCTACTAAAGTCCTAGTTCTGATGACAAACTATATGTTGCATTGGTACCTGTGCATTTGCCCCCAAGACGCTTGTGAGTACGCAGCGCTTGGCCGTCCTGTGAAAGCTGTTGTAGTCACTCATGGCAACCATGGTCTTATTTGAAGTGAGCAGTGTCAGTGCTCTGGAAAGCTTTCTTGTTGAGATTGATGAGAACCTTGTCACCATAGCCTGAAACAATAAGGGAACCAACTACTGTTACGAAAAGAAAGAGGAACTTTACTCGACCCACATGTACATTATGCTCATAATCTGTGGCTGTATCTAACAAAGGAATGGCACGGGTTACAGAGAAATGCCCAGGATCTTCAATCTTGGCCAACTCAATTGCCTTTTAGGATCTGCAATTATGATGTTTGTTTAGGATATTTTAGTTATGGTTGAAAGTTTGCAAGCACCTCTTTGGCAAGCCTTGTTGAGTTGATGACAACCAAAGTGGAAGCTCCCGTTCTGATGGTGTAAATGGGACCATAGATCTCAGACCATCGCGCAAACGTCTTGTAGGGTTTCTTCTCCTTCAACTGGTGCAGATTGCCGATCAGTGGGATACCAGGAACGGCTGATATGTTGTTGAATGCAAGGTCACCAAAGATACATCGACAAGGGAGAAGAATGATTAGCATAATCACGGTAAAGCCTGACAGAAAAACCACACAAAAACTATGGTGATGGGAAATGAAATGTTAAACATTTACAACCCACCCACCTGGTGGGCGAGCAACCTCTCCTCTGTAGAAACGAAACACCTTCTTTGCAATAAGCACAAGGAAAGCGGTGATGACAGTGATGCTGATGAAATCCAGGTGGACGCCGTTCTCCGCCATGGCCATTGCTGCGCAGGAAGCTGAGGCGATGGCGATCACAGCGCACCCGAGCTTTTTGATGATGCTTGTACCGATCAATCTGACACAATTTATAGCTTTATGCCACAGTTGGCAAGTAATAAACGCCTGTAAAGAAACTGCCATATACAGGCAAGCTCTTGTTTTCGTGCATTTTTTATTTTTCACCGTGTATTGTAATACTTTTTAATATTATTTATCAAATAATTTTTACATTATTTATTATTTATAATAATTTTAAAAATTATTATCATCGTATTAATATAATAAATACTATTCATTATTTTATTATATATTTTATTTATTATTCATCGTAATTCTTAAAAAAATACTATTATCATGTTAATATAATAAATATTATTCATTACTCTATTATATATTTTATTTATTATTTATCATAATTTTTTTTAAAATATTATCATCACTTTTCTATTATACTATTATAATCTCTGAAAAATTATAAAATTCATTTTACCATACCACGTAAACAAAAAACATCGTGCAGGCATGGACAAAGAACTTTAGTCAAATCACCGTATACGTTTGAAAGTAATTATATTTGCATTAGTTTTAATTTTTATAAATTTTTATTTATTATTATCATTATATAAATTTTAATTTATAAATTCTTATCACACTAAGAATTGGAGAGCTCTTTTTTTTCTATTTATAAATTCTTATATATTATTATTATTATATAAATTTTTATATATAAACTTTTATTTCACGATTTACCATTCATCTCATAATTTACTATGTATCTTATTATCATTGATTTATTATATACCATTGTGATATATAGTAAATATAGTTAAAAAATATTAAAATAAATGCAGCTTAATTACCATTGTACATTAATTTCATTTGTTTTAATATACTCAACTTTAATTCCGCAAAATTGATTGGAATCATAGGTTTTGTTTGGGAATATCAATGTTACCATGACATTGGTAAATTTTTGAAACAGTTTTTTTTATATTAACTTTATCGTAAAATTCAATCACATCAAAAAAAAATATATATAATTTTAATATTAACATTAAATCACATTAATATTAAAAAATATAATTTTAATATTAACATTACTTATTTAAATATTAAAAAAATCAATTCTTTCTGTCTTTTCAAGTAACGTAAAAGTCAAAATTTGTTTGAATATTTATTTTGAGAAGTTGTAAAAATTACATTTTATTACTTTTAAAGTTGAAAGAGTTATTCTCCTGTAAACAAACAAAACTATACATGTTGCATAGATTTTTAATTTTTTAAAATGTTATTATTTTAAGATAATTTTATTACATTTACAAAGTTTTAAACTTGATGTCGTAAGTTTAATGAAAGATCTTTAATTATTAATTCGTTTCTTGAGGTAATATTATAACTAAGGTTTATTTTAATTTAACGTTAATACCTTTTTATCAAAAAATAAACCACTCATGGCAGAACTGATGGAGAATGCTGCTGCTGCAGAGCTCCACAACTTCACAGCAATTTGTTCAGAGTTTTCATTTTGCAGTTGCAGCGTCTAATAAAACAAGATATGAAAGGTTGATTCTGACTTCTGTTTTTTTTTTTTTTCACTTTTAAATTTTAAAAATATTTTTAATTTTATGTTAAATTTATCAAAATTACTCTTTTATTTCTTTTCATTTCAAAATCATTCTCATAAGAAATTTTTTTGTTTTCAATCCCGTATAGAAGTGAAAAAAAAAGAGAGGCCCAGTGCTCCACTTATCATCAAATTTTAACTTTAGGTGAAGCTTTGTTCTTCCGAATTGATCGGCCAGGACGATGCCTTATTCTCCCATCACCGAGCGCTCTAGTACAGTTCTTCAACGAATAAATTCCCTCTCCCGACACCATCTCATCATTTCTGCTCTGTCAAGCCTTAGAAATATGAGAAATAAATTTTTTTAAAAAAATAAAAAATAAAAAATAATTTTAAAAAAAAGATTATTTATGTATATTATAAAAAAATTTAAAATTAATTTTAAAAATTTATAAATATTTTATATTTTAATATTTTAAATATAATTTTACATTTTTTTTACCATTTTAAGTTTAAAGAAGATTAAACAAGACATACGAGTTTAGAAAATTACATTGTGATAAAATTTCTTTCAATTACAAAAATTTTCTTGACTCAATAAATAAGAAATAATGAAAAAAAATTATATTTGTAGTGATGAAAAATTTTAAAATTTTTTAAAATGCATAAATAACTAAAAATTTAAAAAAAAATTCAAAATTTCCCATACATGGATTGATCCAAAATCAGATAATGGATCGTATCAGAACTTTAATATAAAGATGATATAACTGCAATTATCTTAGATTTTTAGGTTTAGGGTTGAAAATTTAAAAAGAAATTTCTTCATCTTTCGAAGACTAATGCGAAAAGTAAAGTTGAACATCTCCTGTTTGATTGAAAACAAACTAAGAGGGGGTTTGTGCTTCTAAGAAATATTGGAAAATGAAAATTTTGAAATTATTTTAGATTTTTAAGTGTTTGTACATTTCGTAAAAAAATTTGAAAATTTTTCATCATTATAAATATAGATTTTTTTTGCTAATTTACAATTACTAAGTCGAAAAAAAAAATCTTACAGTTAACAAAAATTTTATCATAACACATTCTTGACCATTCTCCTCCAATACTTTTCTGATGAACTTGAGCTCATACTTTTCATGTTATATTGTTACACTTTTTATGAAGTTGTTGGTATAGTCCTACCCATTTTTCTAACAAACTTTTTTTATAGGTTACCTTGGTTTGATGAATAAAATAACGAGACTTTTTATTTTTAAAAAAACATTCCTCTAATCATCATTAAATTCGAAAATATAAAATTATATGTGAAATATTAAAATAGAGATAATATTTATAAATATTTTTAAATTAATTTTTTAAAATTTCTATAACATGTCATAAATTATTATTTTTTTCATTTTCTTAATTTTCGTTTTTTAAACTTCTAATGCGTACGAACGGACTCAAACAATAAAGTTAGAATCTTCTCACCTGTTTGATGATCGATCGATGGATCTCCAATAAGAATTGAACATCACCAACTCAACGCACTCCTTCAAAGTTCAAACATGAATGTATGAATTATATAATATATATATACCCTTACGCAACCACTGCTTTGGGGGCGCAGTCTTTCGTCGCCATGTATATTATATAGTCCGTACAATAATTTCTGTGTATATCGAAGTTTAATTTGACATATATTTAGAAAGTACAAGAAATAATAAAAAATATTTTAAAAAATAAGTTAAAATTTTTATTATTTTCAAAAAATACAAATTCTTCTTTAATTTAAGTTATATTGATATTTGTGTAGTGATACAATTAAAGTATAAAATATAATTATTTAAAATATAAGAATATTAATGTGATTAAAAATATAATAAAAAAATTATATTAAAAAAGTCATATCATTACGATAATATGAATAATTCTAAAAAGTAAAATAACAGTTGGTGCCAACATGGCACGAAGTGGGCTTGCCGGCTGGCCCGGCACGAATGGGCCTGCGGGCTTGCGAAGGAGAGGCGGTGGGCGCTGGGCGACGTGGCGAGGAGGCAGGCGATGTTGCGAGGGCCGCGACGCCGCACTGGCGACGGGGCAAGGGGCGAGGCGGCACGGAGTGGGCCAGCGTGCAGGCCTGGCATGAATGGGTGTGCGGGCTGGCTCGCGAGGCGGCGAGTGGCGAGGGAGAGGTGGCAGGCGTTGGGCAACGGGGCGAGGAGGCAGGCGACGTCGCGAGGGCCGCGACGCGAAGCGACCCCGAGCTGGCAACGGGGTGAGGCGGCAAGGCGGCAAGGGCGAGGGCGAGGGCGAGGCCGCGTCCTCTACCCTTCGCGAAGGAGACTGCAGCAGCGATGGGCGACGGGCGTCTCCACAGCAGACTCTGTCCGGACCAACGGGCGTCTCCGTGGGCAAGGCCTTGTCTTTCGTTCTCCAGCCAAAATCCAGTGCCAAGGTGAGAACTTTTCCATTTTGCTCAGAAAACAAAGGGATGGTACGATTGAATTTCTATTATCTCGTAGTTTTTTTTATAAATCTTTTGTATTGATAAAAGTTACTCATGTACGCACGAGTGAGTAGAAAGTACCAAATTTAGATTACAAGTCAAACAGGTAGCAAAAACAACTTTAAAGATCAAGTCCCAAAATAAATTCTAGTCTAAGTTAAGCTTCATTTCCTTCAACTAAATTAAGACATTTATATCACTTGTATGTTTTTTTCACTTGTCAGTTGATTTTAATAAAGTAAAATTTACGATAATTGACTAATGTGAAAGAATTTACAATTGATATAAAGATTTAAAATTCACTCATTAATTTCAAAGTGAGATTATTTTTTCCTGTCAAGCATTCGGCACTACTTTAGAATGAAATGCATCGTATGAATCAGTGAGATGAATCCCAGATGGTTTATGTGACATTATATGCATGATATGACCATGGTTAAAGTACGATATTTGGAACTAATAAAAGATACTTTATTGGTAGATCATATTTCATAAAATAAATTTTCAGAAATTTCAAACTTTCGGTCCATTTGTATGTGTCAAAAAATTAAGAAAAGGAAAAGGTAAAAGAAACTAAAATTTAGGAAAAGAAAATTTTTAAATGGGTGTTTGTGTATGTCATGGAAAACTCAAAAAATTGTATAAAACCTATTTGTATGTGTCGAAGAAATAGATCAACTAAAATCAATTGCGATGACGAAGAAAATGTAACGATGAAAAAATCATATCCCGAAAAATCCTCAAGCAACAATGAAGAAAAGGGAGTACCTGAGTTTGAGTTGTAAGTAACGATAGTGTCCTCAACGGTAGGAGCAATTGGGAGAGAATCGATGATCATACTGATAACGGTGGAGACATGAGAGTCGCTTGAATGAAGGAATAAACAAGACGTAATGAGAGCAACGAAGACCTACGAAGCGGATGTAAGAGTAGACTTGATTTTTTTCCAATAGGTCATGCAAAATTTCATAAGAGGGGAGGAGTAAATCTGTAAAAATCCATTATTTATACTATTGGAAATTTTAAATTTTTTTCCCAAATTACCGTCTTGCAAAAATACCTCAAAATTCAGAAAATTTATCGAAGTTTCATTTTCTACATTTTTCGAGGGTGCATAAACCTCCCTTTATCTGGAAAAACTATATCAAATTGGCATTGATATGTAGGTCAACGTAATAGCTGAGATTATTTTATCTTTCAACTTCAATTAGCGTTTGTTGAAGGCATGGAGTATGTAATTGATTTGATGCCTTCCCTAAAGATTTATTTTTCTGGTTGCATGTTTAGCATATACACGTGTGGTTTCATCTTCTATAATTGTGGCATACATGGTAATGGAAAACTCTATCTTTGAATGCTGAGCACAAATTCAAGGTTAATTTTCTTTTTATAGATTTTTTTTAATCTATGATAAATTGGAGCCTTCCTTACAATAGTTACTGGTTGTTTTCTAAGCAACCAAGCTTAAAATATGGAAGCTCATGAATTGTATTGAAGATAGATTCAACTGCAAAAAGTGTTCAGTATAGTAAGCTTCATGAACGAAGTTTTATATGAGTTTGTATTGAGATTGTAAGTTTCACTCATAGCCATAAGGCTAATATTTAGCTCAAAGATTATTCCGGAGGATGTCAAATGTAATGCTTGTGGAAGAGAGCGTCCTTGAAACAGATTATGAAGTTTACAGATGCTGCTTGAAGGAATTTTTCATAGGATATTAAGTGCCCGACTTTACAAGATTGGGCTGCTCAAGAATTTTAAGTGAATATGGAACTAGCGGTTAGTGTGTATGATATTGTACATATTATGTCAAGTTGAGGGCATAAATTCATGTTGGTTAGACCTATAAAGCATCCCAAAGGATTCATTCCTCAAGTTGAGGTCTCCACATCCAATATGGCTTATCTATACATCTTCCTCTTACACTAGACATGATAATTTGTTTCTTTTTCAAATAAATAATTCCATGCCCTTTTTTTCTTTGTGAATCATCTGTATGATTTACAATGTGGTTTTGTTTATCAAAGAAATTAGATAACACCATGCCTAAATTACTTTTCATATGACAACTTCGTTTTCTTGCTTGTAATACTGTAGACTCTGCTCTATCCTCTAGGGTCATTTTATTACATCATTTCTTCCTTTATCTCTTTCTAAACTGTTCTAGCATATAATTGATATTTTGAAGGTGGTTGAATTTGATTATAAATCTTGCGTTTGTTGCTGCTGAATGTTCCAAATCTTTTAATGAGGTCATTTCAGTCAAATGCATCCAAGTTTCAAATTACTGGAATAGCATTAAGTTTGTTGTAGTCTCTGCAATCTATAGTAATACTACTCCCACTAGCATAGTCAATATGGAAAGGATGACTTTAGGGAATTCCTCTTTATGATAAAGTGGAAAGATTAATGGCCATTCTTCACACTTTTGTTAACTTCACACAGGTAGAATAACAACGAATGTCTGTTTTGTTTTTTAAGGTGTGGAATCTGTGGATAATGGGTGACCACTTGCATGGTGTAGTACTGTGAGGAAAAGGTGAAAACGGCCTCCATTGGGAAGTGCAATTGAACATCAAACAGTGAACTCCCAAGGCAGTGAGAAATGAATGTGATTCTGACCTCGTGCTTGTTGGAGATATACTTCTCCAGATACATTGATAGCTTCAGAAATGCTAAGAGTAGCTAGCACTTGCCCAGGTTGTCAAATCTAATCATGCATTTGATATTTGCCAATTTAAGAAGCCATGATAATTGCTACAATTCTATATATCTCTCTTATTCTTAAATATAGGTATTAAACAGTTCTTTCTCTATTTATTTGGCATCTTCTTTGTTTTTAAAATTATATTAAAAAATTTAATTAACCACTTAATTCGTATTTCTTTCACCCATCACTTCTACACCTAAATTGGAATACCATCTGAACTAATAATTTTCTACTCTTAGCACAGCAATGTTAATAATCTTTTTGTGCAGAAAATGTCATGCACTCTCTCCAACTACAGTTTTAATATCACTAAGTTTGTGACAATATAGGTGATTCCAGGACATCGATCGCCAATAATCCTTGACTCTCATTCTTCTCCAACTTGAAGAAAAGAGCATGCATGGTGTTTTTGCATGTGGCATGTTGTATCACAATGGTCATGTCTGACACCAAAAGCCCGTCCCCACCTTCATTGTTTTGTTGCTGCAACACATCCTTGCTTTTTCTTCCAAATCGGCCATTGCTAACTGGAGTTTTTCTATACTAGATTTGAGAGAAGAGATGGGTAACATAGACATTTGGTTTAAAATAATAAATCAATAACATGAAAAAATATTTAGTATTGATCATTCAAATTACAAATGCTTCCATAATGATACTTTTCAAAAAAACTTCATTGGGTGTGACTCTCGATGTGAGAAAGGAGCTAACAACGGCGATCATGCAAGAAACACTGGAGATATTTTGAGTCTTGAGATATCTTGATATTGATAATGTTTTAGTCTGGCTTTCAACAAAATATTTTTTTTCTAAAGCATCTTGTAAAATGAAAAAAGTTGAAGTTGTTAGGGTTGGTGGGTCCAAACATGTTTGAATGGTGTAACGTAGCAATAATTAAGGATGAAGTGATGGTGTAGACACAACAGCTGCAATGACAACCTGATTAGTTGATGTATTATAGGTGTGTAGGAGAAGTTGATTGAATCCTTCCATTCAGTTTGTATTAATCTCTGATCCAGCTTGAGCTATCATATGATGATGATCCAAGGCAGACCCACTTAACAGTTTTTCGTCACAAGATTGGTTTTTTTTTTCGTTTTTCTGGTTTTAAACCAGTTAGACAACGGACTCAACTTGCAAAGATAAGACCTTTTGCCATAGTGATTTATTGCACAAAGGCTGGCCGCCCATAACTATTCCAGAGCTTATCTGCTTGTTATTGGAATCAAACTGGGTCCTCCTATATATCGTTATCTCTTAATTTCTGCCGATCTATCACTGTTAATGATGATTGGACAAGCTTGCCTAAGTCTGATGATCTGTCAACAAGGAAAAAATATGCAGTTATGCTTGGAATCCTTGGCAAGTTGGTTCAAAAGAAAATGACCATGAATGACCATGTTTCCAATTTAATAAAAGGAACTGTGGTGTCTCCATCTTGTATGGTTTTTGTGGGGTTTGGGATTGTATCCGTATCTCCACCCAAATGTACCACTTGCAATCTCATTGGAAGTCCAGCACTGTGTTCCTACCATTTCAAGCCCTCTTTAGCATATTGATGAAAACCTATCATTTCCAGTCTCAAAATCTGTTCAAATCTTTGCTCATTTCTTCCACTTTATGCAGAACAACATTTGCCTGCAATCTCTCTCTCTCTCTCACACAAGCTATGATATAATGATATATTATTATTTGGTAATTTTCTTTTGCATCAGTGAGCAATTGACTACCGTTGAAGATTTGTATTTTTAAAAATAGTAAAAAATAATAAAAAATTTAATTTATTATTTTATATCATTTTTCATCTTTCCTTTTACATGTTAGAGGGTTGCATGTGATGGCTATCAACAAAGCACCCATTCTTGGAGGGTACAAGGAAGTCAAGGACAACTTCACCTGGACCAGCCATGGTGTCTTGTAACCGCACTTTCTCCATGACAGGAAGGGAAAAGACTCCTGAGCAAGTGGTGATGTGATGCGGCCATTGGAGCTGCAGGTAGGAAATGGATGGCAGCGCATCTTTCTGCTCTTTTTCTCCAACACTGATGCAAAGGTCTAGCTTGCTTTCAGTGCTCTCATTTTCATCCTAGTCATTGATTAACAAAAAAATTTAATATTATAATTTTTATTTTTATTTCAGTTATATTATTCTACTGGTTTTTATTTTTTAAAAAAAAATCGTAGACTTTAGAAGTAAATAAATAGTGAGAATTATTTGCCCAACCGCATGCCTGCTTTTTTTCTTCTTTTTTTTCACATGGCTGCTTACTAGTCATAAATTACGAAGTTTGACTGATCATTGCAATAGTATTTATAGTTTTCATCGTGATTTTAAATGTAGACGAGCGTAAAAACTAATATTATAAATTTTTTTAATTTGAATCCTTGAAAAAGAAAATTATTATTATTATTATTATTATTATTAAAATCAAACTTTTCCTATTTTTCTATTTTAAAAAATGAATTATGAAGCACCGCCCAAAATCTATTCGTGTAAATTTGAAAAGCGAAAACCAGTATTACGAGAAATTTGGAAAAATTTTAAGATTTTCTATTAATATAAATAAATTGAATTTTCAAAATCTCACATCCCCTTTTTTTTTCAATGCTAAATTTGAAAACCCAAGTTCACCTTTTTTTCCCCAAAATTAAAATTATTTATAACACAAAATCTTTTACCATCACTCTAATCTCGTGTCAAATTTATTAGAAATAAGGTTAGAAAATACCATGAAATCTTAACTTAGAAAGGCAGGTAATTAATGCATTAAATCTTGATAAATTAAAAAATTTCTGTCTCAGTTGAAAAAAGAGAGTATACATTGACATCGTTATGTAGGTATTTTAGTACTATATAATTGCATTTTACACCATAATATTCTACAATATATTTATTAAATAATTTTAATATTTTTTACTATTTATACAATCAAATCAATATCATTACATTTTTACAGTAAATCATGTATTTTTGAAAAAATGATAAAATTCAGGACAAACGATACCATTATTACTAAACAGTGCTCGCTGGGTAGCGCACGTATACATTTAGCACATGTGCATTTGACTTGGGTGTGCATGAAGATTGAAGCAACAGGGCTTAGCACAGTAGTATCAGTATTATTATTATATCGTTAAAGTAATATTTTAGTAATCGAAACTTTTTTTATTAAAATTTATAATCTTAAATTCAAAACCCCGTGTATACAGTAAAATTATCTTAAAAATAATAATTACTAGAAAACAGTATTATTATTATTATTATTAACAAGAGATTTACAGAAACTCGATCAGAAACACATGCAACAACTGAGAAGGTGCGGGCAGGCCAGCAGCAGCAGCCGTACCACCCTGCCGGACCCATGGCTTGGTAAATGCCATTACACTAGGGTTGGTAGTCGTCTTCTCCCCCATCAAAGCATGAAATCCGACGAATCTCCGGTGTCAGATCTGAAGGATCCTCTCCTCCTCTTCTTTTGCTGCCGCTGCTTCTTAATTTGGTACCCACACGGTGGTTTCACATTTGATGGTCCAGGCAAAGCTCTCCCGCTTGACGTTTGCAGACGCATCTTGGTGCGAAATGAATGAACGACATCATGCTGCTGCTCTCCTCCTTCTGGAAACCCTAATCGGCTGTCTGCCCTTCATCCTCACCGTTGGGAAGTTGACGACAGCGTCCTTCTCTGCAACCCACCTGCGATGCAGATCGATCACCGCAGAAATCCACGCACGCACGTGCTCCCTCCCCACCTATTTATTATCGAACAATAACGTGCATGCCGCGTGCACGTGTCCCCACAACCCACACGTGTGACACGTGTCGTGCTGGTCCCGCCCACTTCCCCATACCAACCCTACGTGGTGGACCATTTCTGAAAATGCCAGCTTCAACTTTTTCCTTTTTTTCTAATTATTATTTTAAAATAACAAATAATTTAAAAGTAATAATTTTAAAAGAAATTTAAGCACTATTTATTTAAAAGGTTATCAAATAACTTTAATATTGTATACTAAATATATCATATCAAAAATTTACTATGTAATTTCTTAAAAAATATAAATCTTACCCCATAATTAGTGATTAATGTCTTAATTTTTTAAAAGATGACGTTAAAAATATAGAAACAAAGAGCGATAATTAATGAATAGTTTTTTTAGACCGTTAAAATTCTTTAAATATTAAAATCTTAAATTTAAAACTTTACTTAAAGATAATGTTTTTAAAAATTCGTAAGTTAAAATTTAAAATTTAGTATACATAAGAAAAATAGCAGGCTTACGTGAAGTTGGTGACGAGGTGGTGAAGGAAGACGGAAGCGCCCAGCCTGGCGAGATCAAGACCAGGGCACAGCCTTTGCCCACCTCCGAAGGGAGTAAAGTTGCAAGTTCCCACGTCCTTGTTCTGTCACCGCTCATTCATTAATCATCGTCCGTCCAGACAGACGGCATTGATGGGAAGAGGAAAGCTTTGAAAGCTTACCTGCCATCGCCACGGGTTGAAGCGGCGTGGGTCGTCGTACACGGTGGGATCCAGATGAATCGAGCGGAAGTACGGGAAGACGCACCAGCCCTTGGGGATGAAGTGGCCTTTGATTTCAATGTCTCTCATGGCCTTCCTCATGATCCCGCTGATGATGTTCCCAATTCTCAGCGTCTCCGAGATCACCTGCCAATGCGATTTGGGTTGGGAGAGGTGGGAAGCTTACGCTGTCGGGTGTTAATTTGTTTGGGTTGTATGTGGAATGTGGAAAGCTTACGTTTTGGGTGAAGGGGAGGGACAGGTAGTCCACCCAACTCAGGGCCGCCCCTGCTTTCTTCCGCTTCAGTTGCGCGTTCTCGTCCTCCAACCAAGCATCGAATGCATGTGAGAGGAGTGTGGACGGGAGAAGGAACGCACGGGAGATGTTTGATTGAATTACCAGTATGCGCTGGAGGGCAAGGGGTGAGTCGCTCAGGTACTTCACCACCAACGTCATCAGAGTCGGAACAGAGTCTTCTCCGGGTATCATCAAATCTATCATGTTCCCGGAGATGAGGTCGTCCGTCAGTTGGTCGCTGCCATCGCTCAGCAGGACATCGATCACATCCCTTGGGCCGCCGCCGCTGCTGTTGGAGACCCCTCTCCTCTCCCTCTTCTCCTTGATGATATCTTTCACAAACCTCACCATCCTCTTCTTGGCCTGCACCCAACAACTACCGCTGACACTTTTCCAATCACCAAAAAAAAAAACCTTTTTTTGTTTGATAATGACGATGTTGTTGTTTGAACTAGATCAATTATATCATCACATGGTTATCTTACTATTGATCGATAAATCGGCATTTGATGATTATTTGTGTCAGGGGAAGCAGCAAGCAAACACCTGTCAACAGAGAGTTACAGGGCGTGGGTAAGAATATGTGTGGCTTGCCTGTAGTGATCTGTAGAGCCTGCTCCCCGGCGTCTTCACAGGTAAGGACATCAATCCAGCGATGAATTCCCGGAATAGGTGTTTCAGATACTGCATCTCTTCCCCTGACTCGAGACCGATCAGACCTCTGACCAGCACTTGGAACGCTATCTGATCCAACAACAACAGCGACAACGAGGAACAGAGGTTTGCACAAGTGGTTTTGAAACAATAACGGGGAGAGCTGAGAGGAATGAGATGGGAGAGAATGGAACAGACATGCTTGGCTTCATCCTGGACGTAGACGAGCTGTCCGTCTTCCCAGCTCTCCATCAAGCCACCGACGTAGTTCTCGAGGTCTTGGGTGAACTGGGCCTTGAGGCGTGAGGATTTGAAGAAGGCGCCGATCAAGCCATGTATTCTTTTCTGCAGGCCGCCGCTTATCAGAAGGATGGAGGACTCACCCAGCAACTCCGTCAGGGACCTGGGGTACGACGGCACGAAGGCGGTTGCGTCGCTGTGGAGGACAAATCTGCTGACCTCCGCGTCCGTGGAGACGATGGTCGGGCTGCCGAACAGGTGGGACTTGAACACCTTCCCGTACCTTCAAAAAAAGAACCCTAACCACATCAAGCTCTACCGATGGACATTCACAGCTGGCTTATTGGGTGCGCTTCTTCCTTGCTTGCTTACATGAGACGACGCTTGTCCACGAAGGCTTCGGGGCGAGAAGAGTAAGCGGAGGAAACGAACTGGATGGTCTCGCCCAGGAAGGGAAGGCCAAGAGAACCAGGTGGTACTTGTCCCCCTCCCCACTCGATTCTCCTCCTCCTCCTCCAACTCCGGAATAGGAAACATGCCGCCATTATCAGAGGAAAGAGTACTGTCCAGTTCCGGATCATCAGAGACCCCTCCATGTTTCAGAGAACGCCGGCTGCCCTGTTCTCCTCTGACTCCTCACTTATCACACATACCACCACATCAATATATACTTGCGCCAAAGCGCAAAGAGATGGGTGGGCAGTGCACAAGTTGAAGGAATCGGAATCCATTGTTTTCACCTCTCTCTCTCTCTCTCTCTCCCCCCGTCTTGTAAATCAGCGCCACCAAGGCACCAAGCTTCCTCTGCTCGGTACAGTGTCGGCTTCTTTATTGTACCCCCCTCCCCCTTGTGACCCACCGCAGATCAAACACCCACGCTGCTCATCATCAAACAGGAGAGCTTGTCGCGGCTGGTGGCGTTGGTGCACGGCCCGGCCGACACTGTTGCCTTTCCCACCGCTCTGCCCCCATATTCTACCACGGTCTTTTTCCTGTGTTCATTCGTGTCTTATTTGTTTTAGGGTAAAAAAAGAAAAATCATATATAATGTGTATAAAATATAATTATTTAAAATATAAGAATATTAATATAATTTAAAAAAAATATGATGATAAAATAACGAAAATAGTAGATCAGAAAATAAAAATGTTATCATTTTTAAAATAAGTGATAAGTAAACGACACTGTACTTTACTTATTATAAATAAAAATTATAGTAAGTTAAAATTGTGAATAATAAAATAAATTAAATTAAATTTTACAATAAATAATATAGCGAGTATTTATTTGTAAAGATTTGTAACATAATAATAATACACTGATGTTTATTAATAATGCACAGCAAAGGAGTGAAATATAATTTTTTATTACTCACGGATTGACAAGTAATAGTATTAAATGAGAGAATTGTGAATTTATAAAAAGTTAAGACAAAAATACAAGAAATTTGAGTCCAAAATAAGTAAATTATAGCTAAGAAGAGAAATCACTAAAATACTCTTAAAAAAAAAAATCACTAAAGGACAAAAAAGATGTTGATAAGAATGAAGAATCATAAGATGCGAAACACTGACAACATATCAATCATCAAGGACAAAAATGTGAGAGATATTAAATTAATATTTCATAAAAAAATACAAAAATACCGATTTGCATTGATCGTAAAAGAGAAATAAGATACTTATTCATATGAAAATTAAAATTGAAAAAAAGAAACATTACTTTTTATCATGGGCATTTAAAATAAGAGATCTCCTATTTAATTTTAACACATGATTTATGAAAAAACAAAAATATAAGCATACGTGCTATTTGCATTAGGCGGTGAATTTTCCTTTTAAAAAAGCTAGACTTAGTATTATAAAATATCAAGGAGGTATTGTCGTAAAAAGTAGTTGTATTTTCGTTAAGGTTTTTAATCCTCCAGAAAATTGATTATATAGATATTTTAAAGAATATAAGCGTTTTTAAGAATTGAGAATTTTTAAAAGTTATGAAAACTAATTAAGAAAGTCATCATAAAAAATTATCTTTCATCTTTGATCAAAGAAAATTCGTATTTTAATAAGATAAATATTTAACGGTTTTGAAGCTTAATAAATTACAATAACAACAAAATCATAAGATAAACGTAATGGACTTTAGTTCCACGAAGGTTCACTTTTTAATGTACTTTTAAAGTGATAGACTTTTTCATCTATTTAATCGAGAGGTTTGTATATCTTTGAAAAATACAGAAAATGAAATTTAAGAATTTGTTTAGGAAGGTGTTTGTGCAGTAATTTGAGAAAAAAATTAAATTTTT